>CAKKXW010000228.1:0-17714 GCA_920937365.1 Sphaerophoria rueppellii | reverse complement strand
TATTATTGACTGTTTTAAAGGCTTAAAAATAAATTGGGAATGATGTTTATCTATTTTCGCTGGACTTGGACCTCTGCGATAATCCTTAAATTAATTAAAAATCATTAAAATTTGGAAAAGAGAAGTGAAACTTACGAATGGAATAGCGGAGTTTTGAAAAAAAATAGTTTTTAGTTTTAATCATTTTTGTCTTTAATTCAGTTTTTCTTTTTAATAATATTAAAAAACTTAACAAAACACATAAGAAAATAGAAAATTATAGCTCTTCAAAAAAATACTTAAAATAAGGTCAGAGCAATCGAATTAAACTATATAAATAAAAAGAACAAAATAAATAAATTAAGAAATTAAAAAGTTCCAGTCTTCATTTTTAAGGTAAAGTTCATAAATATTTTTAAGTTTTAAATCCGTAGATCTGCAATTTCTTTTGTACTTCACAAATAATTTCTTCAGCCGCTTCAGACTCAACTGTGAAATTTTCATAAACGAGTCTTTTGATAAATGAAAGACTTTCTAATTTTTCCCAGTCAGGACTAAAGTGAAGTGGGTGACGTGAAATATCGCCAAACGAAATAAGACCGAATTCGAAAAATTTGGCAGTATTTCGCTTTTAAAAACGAAATAACGCCAAATTCTCAATTTAGAAAACGAAATAATAGATACCAATTTGGCAGTATTTCGATTTGAAGTTATGCAGAATTGGGTTCCGAAGTCAGAAGTCCTACTTATGTGCGTCACTTTGGTGGGTTAATCGTCCCAAATTTATTTTATCTTCTATGGGACAAAAGTCTGAGAGTGGCAGAGACATCACTTACTCATTCACTTCATTGGAACACCTTCGTAACGTTTCGTGTCTCTCCTTGTTTTACCGTAATAGCTTCTACGGTAATAGCTCTAGTGAAATAGCCAGTTGTATTCCACCCCTTAAACAATTGAACCGTAATACCCGCGCTTCCAGGAATGTCCATCAGTTTATCCTCGAGCTCAACTTCGGTCGTACGCTCAAGTATAGAGAATCGTTCTTTAGCCGTATTACGCGAATGTGGAACTCTCTTCCACACTCTGCCTTTCCCGATCATTGCAGTGTTCAGAAATTTATTGGATGTGACCAGTCCGCCTCCTTATATATTTTTTTCAGGAAATTTGTTTTTTTTCATTCATAATATTGGAGAAATGACTTGAAAGAATTGTGACCATTCGACAAAGTTTAAGTTGAATTGACCAAATAAGAAAATAGTGCAGCATCAATTTAAATGAAAAAAATTTTCACGACTGGGACGTGCTCCTGTAAGTTAACTCACAAAAAAACATTGAAAATCTATATGTATAAAAATTAATTGCTGTTTGTTAGCCTCATTTAAACTCAAGAACGGCTGAACCGGCTGGCTAATATTGGTCTTGAAATATTCATGGATTTTCAGGGAAGATTTATAAGATTAGAAATCGTCCATATTATATTCATTTATTCAGAAATTATGAGCAACAATAATTTTCCCAAATGTTTTTGAGTATGTTTTTAAGGGAATAAAGTAATATGATTGCTTTTATTCAATTTACTTTAGAATATCAAATTTGATAGAAACAAATTTAACAGGCTTCCCAACCATCGTTTCTTTGTTTTAAAAATAAAAACAAATCTTTTTCGGAGCCGGTTTTTCATAAAGTTTGAAATAAATTCAGTTGATTATTGTAAGAAATTGACTGATTAAAAAAGTAGTAGATATAGGAAGTATCAATAGCATTCGCCAGCTTACAAAAAGCCGATTGTTATATTAAAAAAAAAAAATTAAAAAAAAAAAAACCAGTATGAAGGTGTGCAGTCTTTGCAAGACCATCGATCATCGATTATCCACTGAGCTTCCCAGCAAAAAAATAAATAAATATAAAAAAAGAGAGTTGCGAACGGCAACAATTTAACGCCGATTCCAAACGGCAAAGTTGAGAAGCACTTTTTTATGCCATAATGTGTAACCAAATAGTTGCAAATCACAGTTTTTTCAGTTTTGTTTGATAGTTCAAATGACCAAATTAAAGAAAAGAAAAAGAAAAACATTTTTTGCATAACAAAAATACAAAACATCGGATGTTGTTGTGAACAACCCTAAACAAAAACAATGGCGCAAATTTATAGTCAGATAAAGTACACTTTAAAATTATTTTAATCGATACTTAGCTGATACTACATTTAAGTAGTTTTTGACGATTATAGTCGAATTAAAACCAACTTTAAAGGTAGCAGCTTGTGCTAAAATTAATAACGAGAAAAGTACCTTTTTAACTTTTAATATTGACTTCAAAGATCTGTGGTGTTGCATAGAATTATTAATTTCATGTAGTTTATTTGAAGGTTTTAGTATTTTTAACGATTTCAATTTTTTTCGAAAACCAAAAGTATATAAAAATCAGGGAAACCTTTTTTTTTAACCTCGACGAATTTTTAATCTTGTTAAAGGTATTATAAGATCACTGTGAGGTTTCTGATTGAGAACCTTTGTAACGGTAATTGCTGTTCCCAGTCCACTAGGATGCGTTCTTATGCACCACAGGAATTCCAAAAACCCAGTCAGCAGAGTGCGGGTAGGCACGCTAGCGAAAGGCCAATAGCCTTGCTCGTCGGTGGGGTGGGATCTTGCTTCCGCCACTGGACTGCCGTATACTTATAATCGTGCCTAAATAACTTTCCTTTCTATAAACACACTATGATGCTGCTATTCTTGTCACCAAATTCACACAACCTATATCTTGCATTTGGAACTAAAAGATCTGCTTAGCTCCTGAGTGTGGCCAACCTACAGGTTACTACTTTAGTTAGAAACGCCATGGTTATCGCACCACTCTATATTTTATCGCGATAATTAATTAAATCTGACTTTTCATTCCAACGTCTGCACTTCCCTTTAGCATCCCACTCCTCTAAACTCACTCACAAAAACTTATTCGCACGACATTATGTATGTCAATAACAGGCGAAATTTCATTGAATCTAACATGGTATTATATTAAGACTATACTTCACAAGATCATTTTTGTAGTAAGTTTTCTTTAAAAAAAAAGGCTATGTAATTCATGTCCTTATAGTCTACATAATATATACCTAATAGAAATGATATATTTAGTTACATAAAATATGGAAAATTATATTCACTGCGGCGAATACGTATTTTTATGTTTGTAATAAGTTTTTAATAGTCCAAATTCTTTATAAGTAATCAAAGCAAAGTAAAAGCATATTATATCAATACACCAAAAGTAAGTTATTTCGAAAGGTTCATTGACTTTCTGTTAAAATTATCTCTCATGATAGTTTTTTTTAAGTATATTCACTCAGAATCAACTATAACAGTTATTTGTCTGTTAACTGACCTTACTAAATCAAATCTCTCCTATTGTGATCAGTAGCAAGTGTCAAGCATTGCTCCAATTAGTCCATATGATAGCAGACAATATTTCAATATAATGTACAAATTGTTTCGGACTCACCAAAAATCTCTCCGAAGTGGTGCGCACGACTTAGTGGTGGGGAAGATGCGTAGATTCGGAATTTCTTTCTTAGCTCTTATACACTTTTGCTTAATTTTTGAAAAGAAATTATGTTAAAATATCATACGTATATGTATAAGTTATCAGTTATCATAAATGAGTTGGGTTTTATACTTAACTTGAGTGATTAGAGTGATTACGACGAGTGAGCCTTTTGTATGACAGTTAATTTTACTTAAAACTAAATCTCGAGTAGAACTTAAACTAGTCGACCTCTGGACTTCGTTGACCTTGGATGTTGGTTGTCGGATGTCGCTGCTGATGACGACGCGGTTTTGAGGTTAGGTTAGGTATGGGTGTTGTTTTTATGCAGGTAAGTATTAGGCAATTATTTTACACAAAGCAGGTAAGTACGTGTGTGTTATTTGTTGCTAGTCACTTATGAAGCGGCCACATGCGCCTACCCTCGTGCACCCAGCCAACGACAAACAGGTTTGTTCGACAACGTCGTGCTATGAGCAATGCCCAAGAAAATGTTTGTATTGTAATGCCAACGGTACCCTGTAGGCTCGTTTCGCTGGCTTAAAAAGGTTGCTGGCTGGTCCAATATGCATCGACGACACCAGCCAGCAGGTATTTTACTAACTTGCGTAAGAATAAAAAAACACGTTCCTATGCACCGAAACAAAAATGATTATATTAAATAAACCTCAAACCGTTCTTTGTTTCACCTAAAGAGATTTTATACACCCTTGGAGTGACTTCCAGAACACGAGATGATCTCCTCAATTCTCCCATAGGGAGCTCCCCCAAATCGCTTAATTTTCCAGCGGATTCTTTCCAAATTTGGCCATAATTTGGGCCAACTCTAAAGCTTGCACTGATGCTGGTTGGGCGTTTTCTGTTAGTGTAGCTCCAGGCAACACGATGTGTGGTGACCACGGGTCTAGACGCGGGTTGAATTTAAAAGGCTCTTCAAAACCTTCTTAAGTCTCGTCGAAAAATAGCTGCTACAAAAACTTCAACGACGTACAGTTTGGAAACTTAAAAACTCAATTTGTTTAATCCCGTTCTTCTCGAAGATTGGTATTTTTTGCGTGTTGGATCAATTTTCACTAGGTCTTCACAAGTCTGCTAAGATAAGATAAGTAGCTAAGATATGCCACACTAAACATGGTAACTTGGTATGATAGGGAATTGAAACGATACCTAACCATTGTTGGTTATCGAAACGTATCTAACTCAATTGAAACATTCAGTGATTGCCATAATTTTGATGTCGGAATATGAGATAACCAAAACTTTGGGTGGTAGAGTTCACATAGCGAATATTATTGTTTCAATAAAAGTTGTTTATGAAAAAAAAAATCTGTGAAGTAGTGTTCCATAGACCATATCAAAGAAGATGAAGAACCTTTGACAAATCGTGGGCTTCCTACACCTGCATCCGTACAAGTCCTTTTTACACTTCATTATCTTGGAAGAAAAGTTTATCTTAAGAAATTTATTTAATATTCCAGATTTTCAAGAGACTTCTAGGAATGTCCCAAAAGGATTAATTTCGAATTGTTGCCCTCGTTCTAGATAGTGAAAGGTGCTTCTTGACCAATTGCCTTAACATTCCCTTTTCGTCATGGCTCATGGCTCCAATTAGACTCCCCTCCACGCTCTAAACAAATATTTCTATAAATATTTCCTATGTTCAGTGCCAGTTTTAGCGCTACCAGCGCCCTGGGCGGGGTTTATACGGCGCCCTCTCACTGCAATTCAAACCCATATGAAAAAAAGGAAAAAAGTATGTAATGAAATACCATTTATTAAAAAAAATAAACATTTATTAAAAAAAAAACATTTATCAAAATCGAGGTTTTCAGCAATTTATTCATTATCGATTGACAAAGTTGCCATGTTTGTCAATTGGGATTGCGATACTGTCGATCGCAGATAGGGTTTTATCAGCTTAAGCTTAGAAAAACTATTCTCCCCACTAGCAACCGTTAAAGGTATAGTTCATAATATGCGCTATGCTATCCATTAATTTGGATACAGTTCTTGTAAGTTGCGATCTTTTATAAAATTTTAAATGATCAGGCAAATAAGATTTCAGACTTATGAGTTCAATCACACAATACACAACCATCTTTATCTGATTTAGAGTCTACAGTTAATTTCAGAGAATTGAGAACTGACATTGAATTTCAATATATAATAGTACTCATTTAACTGTTCAAATATTTCATTGACTGAAATTAATGTAGTGTCCAAAAGACAGTTGAAAAATTCAATCTCAAATTTTTTCCGGATGAGCTATAGTTTTATCGCTGGCAGTTTCACCAGCTTGACACGTAACATATCGATTTCTTGTCGTGGCTCTAAACATAGGTTCAATTTCCAGTTCTTCAGCCAATTCCTTCGCCGTTAAAATGGCGAAGAAAAACAAAGTTAAAAATCCTGTCTCATCTTTGACGACGAACATCAGTATCGCAACGTAGCATGAACCGTCTGATTACTGCGTCTCTTTGTGTTAAAATAGTTGGAATAACTTAATGAATGAGAATCGGCCTGCACACACGAGACTAATTCATCCGGACTAAAACCGGGAAAGTGAGCAAGGAAAGCGAAGTGTGCAGTATGAAACGGACTGAAATTTTCAATACGAAATTTGGTGGATGAAAGAAGACTAAAACACATATACAAAAGCTATCAGTTTTAGTACGATATAAATACTCACATATTTAAAAGAGGTTCATGTATACATTTCTTTCCCCAGTCTGAAAGCATCTCGTGTGTGCTTGAAATATAGGATCAAACCTGTTTTAGTCCAAAAACTAATCATCCCGTGTTTGCAGGCCTCGGAGCACTCAAAATTCCGTTCCATTCAAGTGCTGCCAACATAACAATTTTTTCGCTTAATTAAGGTAATTTACAATTGAGCAGGCTTATCTAAATAAATCGGCGCCTGTGGTGCCCCTTCATAGCCAGGTCCCCGGGCGATCGCCCAACAACCCCCACCCTAACGCCGACCGCTACTGTCGGTGTTGTGTTTTTTTAATAAATACCTTTCCCAAATTCATTTGTTTTAATAACACAAAATTTTCACTGTTTCAATTCTGATTTCAAACTGTATTTTCTCCTACAAAATTTTATTAAACTGGGTAAAACAAACAAAAGTTTGCATTTCTTTTGAGAATTGAGATATGATTAAATATTCAGAGTCAGACTATTGAAGCAGTATTTAATATTCAATCTCAATCGATATTCATCTATACATGCATTTTTTATATTATCTTGTAAAATATTTTTTCATTTAATAAATTAGTTATGTTATTTTGAATTTTGAAAATGGTTTGTTCATTTCTCTCCCATGAAAGTTACTCATCGGTTAGTGCCATCACAATGGACCCTTGACGTCTAAGTGAGTCAGTAACACGTACACAGCCACTCCAACCTAACCTAACCTATTTTGAATTATTAAAAGCCAACCTTTAAACTGAGATTACAATAGGTTATTCACAGAAAATCAAGAAATAACCTTGACAAAACAACGTTCGTCGGGTTGGCTAGTGTACATATATAGTAAGAAAAAGCATGGATATTTGAATCTAATCATAAATTTAATGGAAAATTATGCTTGTATAATTTTTTACTTGAATCTTACGATGATTATTGTGAGCATTTCGGTGTGTTAGCATTTTAATCACTTCTTACCGTACCTATTATTATTAAATATGTTCGATGCCGAATAGTTTTGAAAAAAAAATCATGAAAAATCAAAGCTTTTTCTTGCTGAAGTTGTTCTCTAAAGAACTAAAGAAACTAAAGAAAGTCGAGAAAAAATTAGGTCTTTGCATGAACAATATTCTAAGATTACAGCGAATGTAATGTCATAGCTCATAGCCATTAGATTTAAAACGTCATTCACAAAATGCACACCGAAAATATGAATCAGTTTTCTTTCCACACTCATTCGAAGAATTGTTGACGAACATACGCTTAGGCTGTCGAAGTGTCGAGCCACCCCATCAATAAAGCAGATTACAGGAATCTTATATAACCCATTAACTTGATATTCACCAAATAGATTTCATTTGAAAGTCAATAATAAACTCTTTTTCTTAAACGTACCATTGACATTTTTTTATGATATTAGCAGCCAATCATTTCTACATAATAATAAATAATAGAATGGCGCGACAGCTCTTGAAGAGCCAATGACTAAGTGGCTTACTCTCATCAACAATGCTCTGGGTCTGGGTGCGTTTGAAGAATTGAGGGGACCTACAATTTCACGCTTACTCCGAACGGCAAGTTGAGAAGCACTTATTCATGACAAATTGATACTCTTGGAAGTTTTGTCAGTTCTTCGTAAGAGGCAGTGCCCGTGAAAGATGGAATGAAAACTTTTATGGGCACGAGTAGGATTCAAACCCACAAAGTTCTGCTTGTAAGCCAACGCACCTAACCACTAAAACACGGAAATTACTATTTCATTTCTTCATAATTGTCATTTATTTTCGGTAAAGGTCGCTGACTCCTTAACTATTCTATTTCTACTATTCAGTTATTTTAATGAGGTTCACTCAAACTTTCAGATAATTTAAATTTATTCTTACTTTGTTAATTCAAACTCCCATTATAGTAACGTTTATAATTCATTTCAAGATCGAACGAAGAACTTGTTATCTCAAAGAAACGTTTTCATTTTTATTCCCTAATTTTCAGGGAGACAAATCAACACTTAAATGCAGAAAATACCACAACAGAGGGTGGGCACGAAGAAAATCAAGAGTCCTCTGTTCGCCAGGCCAGCCACTTCATTAACCAAGTTAACTGATAGACCTTAAGTACTCAACAAAACTTTTTACCACATTAATAGCTTCATAGGAAGTCAGCAAAAGTCGGAGGCTGCCTGCCGTTGGCTATTGAGAAAAGTTTCTCACTTCTAATGATTCACAGTTAAAAATAATTTGTTCCCCCTTATCTTTGTTTTTTTATTTCTATGTCAAATCGATGGCAATGCCACGAACGAAACTTTATATATTTTTTCCTCTAATTAGTTAGCTATAGACTCCTAGATTCCTTAATACAGTTAGAGGGAAGAGCTTTTTTTCTTTTAACAGCCCAAATTAATTCAATTTTTTTTTTCAATAATTATGTAAGAAACACCCACGATTTCTAAATAAGAAGGGAAAAGAACGAATTCTTCTCATTTTTTTCCTTTCGTTATTGGTACACCCACTGAATAACAGATCTGAAAAATCCACGGCGAGACGAAATAGGGTGAACAATGTTAAAAAATATATCGTTATACCAAAAGAAATCTGTTCAAAATAACAAGAATGGAGGGTTCGTTTATTATAATATTCAACTTGATTTATAAAATGTAATAAAAATTCACTTAAGGACAAGTAATAAATAAATGGCTCTTAAGCTATTTAAAACAAAAGTGATTTTGGTAGTAGGTATGTATAAAGGTCCCGTGACTGTTTAATTACAAAGTATAAAAGTAGTCATTACGATATTATCTTCATTGTTTGTGAAACAAATCAAATTTTCAAGGACCTTTCATTTGTATCAAAACGGATGCTGTTAACCTATTTGCATACAATACCTACAATATCACATTAGCTTAACCCCTATAAATTCCTTATATGTGACAAAACCGCTGATTTAATGTGATTATCATAGGGCGATAGCCTCACATTTGACATGTCAGAGGACAGAGGTGTTTTTGAGTGTTCAATAATATTAGATGAAACTCACTCAATTGAAACAATTAGGTGGGCCTGGACACCTTGTAGTAGAAAATAACGTTATCTAGCCGTGCGTTAAATAGCTTGGTAGATGGTTGATTGAACAGCTTTTCAGTAATGGGAAGGCTGTCAATTTGTTTATCAAGTCTCTTAATTAGAATGGGTGATAATATGAGTTGAGGAAACATGAAGTATGCAGAATGTCGGAACTAATCGAATACATGACGATTTTCGAGTTGTGGGTGCAATTCAAAAGGATTAAGAATGTCAAATTATTTACAACACATTGTAAATGAGTTTTGCAATTTGGATTCGAAATGGTTGTATAGTTTTTAAGGCTTTTAATAATTTAACATAATATGTCGCTGATGCTGACATAAAAGTAAAAGGCGTAATATTAAATTTATGTTTTACATTCGTGTTAAAAAATTTAAAATAATTTGCGTTGCTTTATGTATTTTAATTTAAAAATGCTGTTGTTTTCTTAATTGAAATGTTTTTATTTAATATAAAAGTTTTGTCATAAAAACTGAAACATGTTTTACCCATGATGTGAAAGTATAGGTTGCAGAGTACCCCTAAATATAAAGGTACACAGATTTCAGAACAATTGTAGCCAATATAAATGAGTCATTTAATTTTTATGCGCTGAACTTTATTTGATCTTTTATTTATCGGATTCAATGGAGCATGAGAACATAAAAAATACATAAAAGTAAAACACAATTAAGGAATTAAAATTTTTTTGTTAGTTTCCAAAATGTTTACTTTACTACCTTACATGCTAGCCTTGCATGGATGCTATGTATAATAACTTGTATGATAAAGTTTTAAAGACAGGAAATATGCTGTTAACAGTAAAAAAGCCACCGGTCTATAGCCTCTTCGCAATTTTTCATAAGCTATAATACTAACTTACTTACATAAGGTGGCGCTACAGTCCGTGGTGGTCTTGGGCCTCAACCAACAAACCTCTCCAGCCAGATCGGTCCCTAGCTAGCTGTCTCCAGTTTCTCACGCCGAGTTGGTTGAGGTCGTCTTCAGCTTGCGTGCGCCACCTGAGCCTTGGTCTTCCTCTACTGTGCCTTCCGTTTGGCGTGGATTTGAAGACTTTACGTGACGGAGTGTTGGTGTCCATCCTCTCCACGTGACCAAGCCATTTGAGTCTTTGGACTTTCACTCTTTTAGCCAGGTCAGTGTCGCTGTACAGCACGTACAGTTTGTCGTTAAATTTTCTTCTCCATATTCACCGCTTATGCAGACAGGACCATAAATCTTCCGTAGAACTTTTCTCTCAAAACGGCCTAGGGCACTCTCATCGGTTTTTGACAGGGTCCATGCTTCTGCACCATAGATCAGGACGGGGATGATGAGGCTATTATAGGGCGTCACCTTAGTTGTTCGGGAGAGGGCTTAACTACTCAATTGCCTTCTTAGCCCGAAGAAACAATGATTAGCAAGAGTTATTCTTCGTCTTGCCCTCATTGACGGCTAAACCCATTTTTTAGCCTCTGTCTGTATACTAATGATATTAATGTTATCAGCGTACGCGAGTAGTTGCACAGACTTCTGGGAGATAGTGCCTCTAGTATTGACGTGGGAGTTCTGCACTATTCGTTTCAATATGATATTAAAGAAGTCGTATGACAGTGCATCACCTTGTCTAAAGCCTTTTTTGACAGCGAAGGCGGCGGTGAGGCTGTTACCGACTTTAATGGAGCAGCGCGTTCTCCATTGTCATTCTGCTCAGATTCCAGTACAGTTCTTCTTTATAGATGCTGTCATACGCGGCCTTCAAATCGATAAAAGGATGGTAGATGTCGATTTGGAGTTCTTGAGTTTTTTCAGGATCGGCCGCAATATGAATATTTGATCAATGGTGAAATTTCCTGGTCTAAACCCAAACTGATGTGCACCTATCAGTTTGTTAACAAACGGCTTCAGGCGTTGTACAGTCTGCAGAAGTGGCCCTTCCATATACTCAGCATTGATTGTGACTCTTAACGATATTTGCCTCATGGTCTTTACAAGCTTCAGTTAGTGCTCGGTGTCTTTGAGATATTCGTTTCACCTCTTGGTAAAACTTCCAAACCTAATTCCTGTTTTTTAGTCTCTCAACATCGTCGACCGATCGATATTCATGCTCCCTCTTCTTCTCTATGAAAAGCTTGTTTTCTTCTCTCCTCTTCTGCTTATAGAGCTCCCAAGCTGATCTCATCCTCCTGTGCAGCGCTGCTTTATTAGCTTTTTGCTTGGCTGCATGAACCTGCCTGCATTCATCATTAAACCAGGGGTTTCGTTTTGGTGGCTGCGTGAAACCCAGCACATCATAGGCAGCATCCTTAATGGCTTCCTGGCAATTCTGCATATTATAAGGCTTATGTTGCCGAATTTAGCCTTTATGCAGATTATCGTGGGGCGCTCGTTGGCGGCTCTGAAGTTTAGGACATGCTGCCTAAGCCTGCCTCATCCAAACAGACGCTGTTGTTTTTCTCTGTAGCAGTCGCCGTAGTAAATATTGCATTTTTTCATCCTCCTTTTGCTCGGCTCATCCCATCGCATTTCCTGGATGGCGGTTATATCCGCCTTATAACGGTCTAGGGTCTCAGCTAGCTGTTCGGCTGCACGTGGTCCGTTAAGGGACCTAACATTCCACTAACAGATCCGAATCTCGTTGTCCTTATTTCGTTTGCATGGTTCGTCATCAGTAAATCCGTCCGTATCCGAAGCTTGTTGTTGCTTCGCAACTAATTTTTCCTTATTTTATTAGGAAGTCAACCCAAAGCACGACACCCAACCTGGAGGGCCAGGTCTTTATTTAAACTTCGAGAGCAAAGATCCGGATAAACCGCTCCTTATTGGCCTGAGGTCCTCCAAATATGTCAAAGTAGCCCGTATAAGGTGTTTACTGAGTAATTCAACCTTCCTGGAACTGTAGACACCACCGTTGACTCCATCCTGGGAATTCCTCCGCTGCAGCCTGGAAAAAGGAGTAGTGCCTCAGTGGGAACACTCTCCCCTTTCTCTTTCGATATAGGTTTTCATCATATCTCCAGCTAAGGTTCTAGACACCCAATGGTCACCATCGTGGAGGTGAGAGTAGGACTTGTTAGACGGAGGTTGTTGAGGACTCTTGGGTCCTCATGAGTGCACTGTTATCAACCATTCGACACACCAAAAATGTTAAATACTTACATGATTATAAATTATACCAAACGAACAAGAGCACTTTAAGATGGTGCGGTTGCATAACTTCACGGGTCATAACTTCACATACGTACACACAGAAAGTTAGATTATTGAAAATTTCAATAGCGCAGTGCGTAGTGCATTGGCTTCCCAACTGGCTGGTCCTAGGTTCAAATCCCAAATGTGAACTCAAAAAGTTTTTCGATTAAAATGAAAGAAAAACTAGACAGCACCACTAATAAAGGAGTCTGATGATCGGCTTGGCACCCGTGAAATAGCTATAACTCCAGCCAAATAAAGGAATTAACGGAAAAAGCCATTGGTGGAAGCACCTCTAAGTTACTATCGTTGTTCAAAACACATAAATGGAATTGACGGACGCAGCCTAACTGCAGTGTTAAATAACACAAAAACAAATTACACATTTTTTTTTGATGAATTTAATGTTCCTATATATATACCTGGGGCCGAATTATTTTTATTTTATTGAGGCTTTTATATTGACATTATATACAGAATTTCCGAATTTCCGAATTTCAAAACTTTTAAGAAACTTTAAAAATCGCGATTTTATTGATTATTTTCAGAGACTGGAAACTGAGGTTCCGAATGAAGCATGTTCCAAAATTTCAAGAAACTTAGTCATGCGGAAATTCAGTTTTCAGGACTGGAAATAATAAAAAAAATCGCGCCAACACAGGAATGCAGTTTTTGGTGGACATATTTTGAAACTGTTTTCTACCTTGTATGGAACATAACTTCACACAGAAGTGAAATTATGGTCCGTAAAAAAGTGAAGCTGTTTCTCACCTTAGATGGGACGCAACTGCACCCGAGGAAAGTGAAATTATTACCCATGTGAAGTATGAACCGTGAAGTTATGACCTGTGAAGTTATGCACCTGCACTCCTTAAAATTCTTAAGCACTGTCAACTTGTACTGCAACTAGATCACAGATACAACTTTTACTTTAATTTTTGTTTTGCAGTTTTAACGATTTTTCACAAAATTAATTTTTTAAATTTGCTATAATTTCTAAGCCTTTTGCCATTTGCTTAGATGCTTGTATTTGTGGTCCCTTTTTTACCCATAAGGAAGGACCTTAACAACTAAGAGAGCAACTCAAACTGTTGCACTATTTCCAGCTATATGAGTTGCTTTTAAATGTCCCCATAGCATATTTTCCGTGTTAAATATGCAAAACATGGTGGAAGCCCGGGCCACTGATTCATTTTTCTTTTATGTTTGTCAATTCCTTTCACAAAATTGTTCAACTGACCCATTTTTTTTTTAATATTTAAGTAGATTATAATTAGGCTCATGAATCACACATTTTTACGAACAAGAAATTTAATTTCTTCCTGCTATTGAAGTGCCCGTGGCGTACTGTGCGCTGGCTTGCTACGCAGAACGCATGGGTTCGAATCCTGGTCGTGCCCATAAAGTTTTTATTTCATCTGCCATTGGTACTGCTGTTGCGAAGAACTGAAAACACTTCCAAGAGTATCAATCTGTCATGAAAAAAGTGCTTCTCAACTTTGCCGTTCGAAATCGGCCTTAAATTGAAGGTCCCCTCAATTCTTCATACGCACTCAGAGAATTGTTGATGAGTGTAAGCCACTTAGGCCTTGGCTCTTCCAGATCTGTCGTGCCACTCTATAAATTTTTATTTTATTGCTTCTAGAATGGGGTATCATTAATTGAACGAAATCCTAAATAATATCACTGTTTTGCTGTTGAAAACAATAACTCATGATAAGATAAATAAATTTGAAAGCCACATTAATTCTGCTTGATTAAAGAGAATCACAAAACTTTGCAATAAGAAAGCATTTGAGTGTGTATTTTAACATAAGATATATTTTATTTATTTTTTTATATTCTGAGACTCGCATTTGTTTACATTAACAAACATACTTATTAATGTAATCCGTATTGCATCCAATCCAATGCAATTGTTATACGATCTAACATGAGAAAGTTAACCAAATTCAGCTTAACTTTTGTCGTTTGGTATTATTGGTCTTGGTTAACATCGATTGACAGTATGGATGGACTTATAATGTTGACGATTCACCGGGTATTGCATTCTGTGTGTGTAGTAAAGTTAAAAGTTGTGATGTTTTTGGTCGCTAATATAGCGTATAGAATGGAACATAGACAAGATTTTCGACAGCAAATTTTGACGCTTCGAACGTTTAAAGCTTATCTGGGAAAAAATCTGTCCGTTCCTCTCGAAGACATCGTGGTTCAACTAAGGTGAAAGGCATCGATTACTTCATTTCGGTCAATGAGAATCCATGTTAAGTATTTTCTAATGGACGACTGTTTCCTCAGTTAATTAATAATTTATAATATTTTGCATGCAAGAACCAGGCTGCTTATTAACCCTGATTATAAAAAGATATCTTTGAAAAGTTATTTCATCTAAGCTACTCCGAATTGGTGGAAAGAGTTTTTGGTTTTGAGGATATATTATTTCAACGTCATCGATACCGAGCAAACAGAGAAAACCTGAGAGGTTTTGTAACTTTTCATATACTCAATTATGAGCTTCTTAGCCTCCAAACTCCTACATGAAAGGACTATAAGCCCAAGTAAGGCTGAGAAAAACAAAAAAATTATCATGGCATTGGGAAGCTTAAGCAACTCGAAAGAAGATCTTTTTCTCGAAGCGTTTTTATGCCTATATAAAGCAAACGAACGGCGGCGCTAGATTTTTATAATATGTATAGATGTGTATGTGTAGTGACCGTAGCTTAGTGGTTAAGGGCTGCTAAGCAGAACGTCGTGGGTTCGAGTCCTACTCGTGCCCAAAGTTTTTATTTCATCTTTCACGGGCACTGCCTCTTGCGAAGAACTGACAAAATTTCCAAGAGTATCAATCTGTCATGAACAAGTGTTTCTCAACTCTGCCGTTCGGAATCGGCGTTAAATTGTAAGGTCCTCTCAATTCTTCACACGCACCAAGAAGAATTGTTGATGTCGCGCCACTCTATTTTTTTTAGATGTGTTATCTTTAACTAAAAGGTATTCATCGATTGTCAGATACGTCAGTACACCTAACTTGTACCTACTTAAGACCTTAAGAGTGTCGTCTGTGTTGTTAATTATAATTTATCCAACTTTTTTTAAATATTTAAAATTCATCCCCTAGCACATATATCATAAAATAAGGCCATATTATTTTATGCTTTGCCTTAGGTCGTTTTGGACAAGAAATTAAATAATTCTTGATATGGTTCTTTTATGAATCACACTTTATGCTCTTTGCTGTTAAGATTGAATTAAAGAAAAAAAAGACAAACAATGCTCTTTCTCTTGTAGAACTATATTAAATTAAGGAGATTTATGAGTAGGCTGTTTTGCCTATGCCATAATGCCATCATATATACGCCACAGTAAGCTTCGCGGGTATCTTTTCGACCGTTTGCCCGTAGCAATCCACAGCGTTATTTTTGTTCTGGGTAACTTTTCAACTCGCTATCGTGATTAAAAATACCTCCCACTTCAAAACTGAGTTGAATTGCGCGCTGTGCAAACAAAACTTCCGTTTCCGTCTGCATAATATTTTTGTTCACTTTTCATTCACATCTTTTACATTAAAAGGTAGACACAGCCAGATATACATTTATTCCCGCATTTAACATGGCATGAGTTTGAAATAAAATGAAAGCAAGGAAGCTGTCTGATATTCGCGTTATGAAGATAACCTTGACTTCAAGGTATGATGTTGAAAATAAAACCCGAGAATAAGATTTCATAATGTTCGCTACTTTAAGGAAAGCATTGGAATTGAAGACGAGATGTATGAAGTGGCTTCCAAAACTCATTGGTGAATGATAGATTGTTTTTACTTCACTTTAAACCTTTTGCATCGATTTTTTATTTGGGTAAACTTTTTTAGTGTTAAATAATTAAACTATTGAATTATTTTGTTTTAAGGCGGGCGACGGTGGCGGCAGCATAGCCCTTGAAAATTATTTATTTATTTATTTATTTTTTCAAATAATTTACAAATAAATTTACAAATTATTTAATTAAGGCATCAGGGTAGCAAGACCATAAGGATGCCTTCTTTTAAGTTAAATATGAATGTCAGTATAAGGATAAAGTTAAAAAAGTATAAGAGAACATTTTATTTTTAGTTTAGTTAAGTTAAGTTAAGTTAAGAAAAAAAAGAAAAATTAAATTTCATCAAACTTATTGTGTTTATCTAAGGCAGTCTTTGTTCTTTTAATTGTTTTATAATCGGCAGGGTTAAGTATGGCAGATAATTCCTTGGCTAACTCTGAGCTTTCGAGCATAGGATCAATCAGGCCTGATAATGGACATTCTACAAATATGTGATGAATTGAGAGAATTTCATTGCAAAGTTGGCAGTGTTCTGGTAGTTCATTGTTGTAGAAGTGTTTGGTAGAAAAAATTGTTTTTCCAACTCTAATTCGGAATATTCTAATACAATCTCTCCTTGTAAGCTGTCTGTTGTACGAAGTGCGAAGGTGATGAGGATTCTGTGTGCGAAGGAATGTATTGCAGTTAATCCAACCGGTTTCATGTTCCTTTTTCAGTTGCTGGTAACAGATTTGGCGAGTAAGTTGGTACAGGTTTGGCGATTCGGTAATAAGTGGGTACTTAACAGCATTTTTGGCTGCCGCATCCGCAGCTTCGTTGCCTTGAATTCCAGTATGTCCTGGAATCCATGCTAATGTAACGTTTTTGGTTATTAAGTATCTTAGTTGTTCGAGCGTAGGACATCGATTTGTTTCATTTGTTAATCCTCTAAGAATACCTAGGTTATCTGTCAGGATGAGGCTTCGTCCAGTGAAAGATTTGGCAATTCACAGTGCTTTCTTAATTGCCGCTATTTCTGCGATGTAGCTTCCTGCTTCAATAGAAAGCAATCCTTGCCAGACTATGGAGTGTGATGAATATTGTTCCCATTTTATCACTGCATAAGACGAGTTGTCATCACTATATGATCCATCGGTGTAAAAGATGTGGTTAGGATTGACGTTATCGATCATCTCTTGATGCAGCTTTTAAAAAACTTGGTCGGTTGTATTTCTTTTTTTGTACTGTGCCAAATTCGTGTTTATATTTAAAGATTTTCTTTTCCAGGGCGGTAATTTGTCTGCAATTGAAGTTTGATCATACAAGGAATCGGGCGAAATATTTACCAAGTTAAATATTTTTTCCAGTGCAGAGACAGAGTTCTTAGGTTTTTTCGTATTCGAACAAACGACTTCATTTGCAGTGTTGTTCAGAGGATGCGTTAGATCTGAGAGAGCC
>CAKKXW010000225.1:2352-12878 GCA_920937365.1 Sphaerophoria rueppellii | reverse complement strand
GCCAGACAGTGAAAGGAAAGATGTCTGCCGTTGAAGAATAAAGGAAACTTATTTGAATGTGGTCGGCTACATGGAACTGATTGGAATTGGAATTCCAACTAGCTCACTGTGAAAGGTTCATTCACAATAGAATTTATTTGTCTTCGAATGTTTTTCAGGATTTGAACATGCTCGGAATGAGTGTGTTCAGTTTCTTTTCACCAGTGAGGATTTCCTCCAACTGGATTTAATTTAATTCATTTAAGCTTTCATTGGAAGACAAAATTTAATGAAATTGGTTTTTGGGCTGAGATCTTCGGTTATGTTTGAGAATTCAGTTTTCGCCTTATTTGTCTCAAAAAAAAATACAAAATTATATATGTTTAGGTTCGGATTATCCTCGCAGATGTTGTTGCGAAAACAGCGTGTGGTTTAGGGTATGTTTTCACCAGAAGTGTATGATAGGATTAGGCTTTCACTGATGAAGTCGCATACTATTGATGCCCCAGACTTCTTGGACAGTACAGACTGTCTGATCGTGACCCGTTTCCTACACATGTAATGCTTCGGAATTATGTTTTGCAAAAAGCTCGCGTAATTGAGCGATTTTTGCATTTTGCGGAAATTCAATTTTATGTGATACAAGCCAAGCAATTATTTCTTCTTTTTTCATTTTGTACAGTCTACGCAATTTTGGGTTTGGCCCACTTCTGAAGTTATAACAGGTGTTTATTTGTTCAAAAGATTTATTGAATAAAGATACATTTTAAAGCTCAGATTTTTCTCTTTGAAAAATAAAAATGATTTTTTTAAATTTAAATAACAAGTAGTGAAATAACAAGTATGAATAATTCAGTAATCAGTTAATATAGATAAGAATAGTTAAATGACAACAAAATAATAAAACAACTACAAACATCACAAAATGTATAGGTACTTCATATTAATAATTGTACTGTATATGTAGTTTCTCACGTTCAAACTATTGAATATCAGCCTTTAAATTAAATGGTTTTGATTTTGCTGAAGTTTATTAAAATACATATAGAAATTAAATAAAATAAAAATTTAAGATTAAGCATTGGAAATATATTTGTTTCTTAAACTTATATTTTTGTTGAAGAAAATCCTTATCAATTTTTATAGAGTCAACGTTCTCGATGCAAGAACTTTTATTATTGATATTTATCAATAAATCGGCTCTAATAAGATCTACTGTTGCTCTTATTCTTTCGCCACACCATTTAATATTCATTACACAAAATGTGGAAGATGTTTGTCTTGTCTTTTCCTCAGTTTTATATAAAATAAGAACATCCATTTTTCTACGGTTTTTGTTAAAACCTTCCAAGAATGCTGTTTAACAATGTGTTAGAAATTATTCCTCAATGGAATAATCTCTTCCTATAATCGATGTTAATGTCAATAATGAAATGTTCAGCGAAATCAACGAATACTGAAAAGTCGGAGAATATATTGTGTGAAAGAGAAAACGGTGATACTAGGTAGACCCAGTTATCTTTCTCATAATCAAATCTAAATTTTCCTTCAATATACTGCAATGATTTTCTACAAAAATTGATAACTCGTTTTCAATTTTGAGTTTTGAAGTTACTTAATTTTATGAAATATTGACGGACGTGATTAACAAAAAAATTATCATTCAGTCTTAAGTTTTTAAGTTTAAGTTTAAACTTTGACATAATATAAAATAAGTTCACTGAAGTTGTATTATTTGATTCAAGGAGTTGGTAATGTAATTTCTTGAAAAATTGGTAACATATGATCTAAAAAATATAAATACGTTTCAACCACTCTCTTTTTGATCATCTGTTTTAAACAAAAGTGTCTTGATCGCTTCTGCACAGTCATCAATTCCGGAAAAGTAATTCGTTATTGCTTTCCAACCAGTTAGTAAGTTTTGAATAACGTGAAGCAAGGATAACCATCTAGTTGTTATGTGTCTTATTAAGTCCGAAAATTCACATTCAACACAAAGTCATAGACATTTTTTTTAATTCAGCTCGTCTTTTTGCAGAGATTTTAAAATGAGAATAAACTTTCAAAACTACGTTTTCTACGTCTATTGACAACTGGTCTAGAGAATGCTTAAGGCAGTTATGAATAATATGAGCATGGCAATTGGCTTTAAGAATAAATTAAACAAAGATTTCTTTTTTCCAAAGTTTGAGTTAGTATTATCTGCACTAAAAGCAGACACTTGTTGGAACTACAAACCATATCCTTTGCCATATTAAACCTACCGGCTGCGGTTTCGTCGGGATTTTCTATAAAGTCTAATAACTTGTTTTCAATACCAGTGCCATCACTGGTTTTAAAGCCCTAATGCCCGATTTCATAAACGACTTTTAAAAATTTAACAAGCTTTTAAACCGTAAAATGAGATTTTTCGGTTTCACCAAGCGTTTTTTAAATAAACAAACTTATAAACACCCTTTAAAACTAAATTCCCATTTTTGGATCATTAAATTTTAAAAGTGTCATTGAATATTTTGAAAACTGAAAATAACGCTTTCTCATTTTTTCTCACACAATTTTCATAAGGACGTCAATTTTGACAAAAAATTCCCTGAAATTTCCCATTTTAAGTTGGTGAAACTCAAAAGTTTTAAGGGTCTGATAAAATTTAAAAAGATTTTTGCTAGAAGTACTTTTAGTGTTTGTTTATGAAACTGGGCATAAGTTGTTTTTCTTTATTTGTTTATTTTTTAATTAATTGTAATCTTTACCGGAGTGACAGAAATTAGTTGATTTATTTAATTTAAATCTGTTGATTTTACTCGGTTTGAGGTTTTAATCAAGTAAGTTTCGTTTTGTAATTCAAACGCTTATTTTTTTCTTGTCAAGTGTTAGTTCATTAAAAAGCATCCAATCGCATTCCCCTCATTTAACATTTTTTTCAACATTCGCTGCTTCCCCTCTATTTTAGAACGAAACCAAGAAAAATCCAAATCGAACGTAAATGATTTTTTTTAATTGATCTTGAGTTGTTGAAGGTTACAGCACGAATGAAGAAAAATAACAATGTAAATTAGCACTTAGCAGTGAGCTTCTTGTATAACAGTTAAGATTAAGAGAAGATCAGTCTTACAAATAATTGAGTAAAAGCGCAGCTATACATGATTTCTTATTGTAACATAAATGATTTTGACAAACGAGAGAAAAGTGTAGGGTACATTAACAAAATTTGGCTAGTTAAATTAAATTTGATTATTATTTTGAACAAGATAAGAAGGGTATGTAAAGCAAGTTTGAATGTTGTTTAATCAACTTCTATTGGTTTTAATTTTCAAACATTACCCCCCCCCCCTGGAACAAAGTTTCAGTTCAAAGGTAGGATAGCCAGTTTATGTATTGGACGAACAAAATTGGCGTTTCTAGTCCGTAAGGTGACGACGCGAACATGTCCATCGCTTCCTGAATGAATGTCGATTACTCGACCCATTTCCCATTTGCCTGGGGGTAAGTTTGTTTCCTTAATAACAACTAGATCGTTAAGCTTTATATCCGATTTTACTTGTTGCCATTTTGGACGATTTTGAAGTGACGTCAAATATTCAGCTCTCCATCGCTTCCAATAGCCTTGGATTTTGGCTTGCAGGCTCTGCCAGTTTGATAGACGGTTTAAGAGTATGTTCAATGTCGGCTCGGGTACAGCTGTATAGGGCTCACCTAGAATGAAATGTGCAGGTGTTAGAGGATCGAGGTCAGAATCAGATATTTGGCAAAGAGGGCGCGAATTTAGGATCGCTTCGATTTGCGTGAGGAGAGTATAGACTTCTTCGAACGTTAAATTATCTGTGCCGATTACTCTTTTAAGGTGTTGCTTCACAGACTTCACACCTGCCGCCCACAATCCGCCGAAATGTGGTGCCGAAGGAGGATTGAAGTGCCACGAAATACCATCTCGCGCCAATGATTCCGCAACCACCGAGTTATGATGTTCGTATAAAACCAAGTCGTAGAGTTCTGAAAGAGCCCAGGCTGCTCTGCGAAAGTTAGTTCCGTTGTCGGAATACATATTTGACGGTTTACCCCGACGCACACAAACAGCGATATATAACACTTTGTTATTGTTGTTTTTCGACCCGATTTAGTTTTTAAATTAAGACGACCTGCATAGTCACAACCACAATAAGCGAACGGTCTGCTCGGATGGATTCGTTGGGGTGGAAGATTACCATTTGTTGTGTGATTGTAGCTTTACGTTGTCGAAAACAGTCTATGCAATCATGAGTAATTTTTCTGAGAACATTGCGGCAACCGATTACCCAAAACTCTTGCCGAATTAAAGCGAAAAGCGTCGATACACCCGGGTGCAAGAAACGAATGAGGGCATCAACGAGGATCAGCCTTGTAATTAAATGTTCCTTAGGCAGAATAATAGGGTGTTTCGCGTTAAACGAAAGGTTGGCATGTTCTATTCGCCCACCGACACGAAGGAGGTTTAGCTTACAGTTTTTAGGAAAAACTTTTTTCTTCTTGTAAGACTGAATATACTTTCCGAAGTATTTACCCTGTAGCCAGTTGATAATTTTGTTTTTCGCGACGAATATTTCTGTTGGAGTGGAAAAAGTTGAAGTGTGTTTGAATCCGCGGCAGCGATCAATCACTCGATTTATTCGCGCTGCGGTTCGTACCAGGATATTCCAAGATGAAATCCGTGTCGAAAGAATATCGAATGGATGTTCCTCGGATGTCGTTAGTAGTGAGATTGGTGAATGTTTCTTCTTCTCGACCACAGAACATGGATCATATTCTATATCCACAACGATCGGCCAGTGTTTGGAATCCTTGCTAAGCCAATGGGGACCTGTCCACCAAAGTGAATGTTCAAGAAGCTGGAAAGGTAGGATTCCCCTTGATGCGCAATCTGCGGGGTTACAGTCTCCTTTAACATGGAACCATCTACTTCTTGGGAGGCTATTTAAGATTTCTGCTGTGCGATTTCCAATAAAAATATTCCAACGACGGGGAGGAGAAGACAACCAGGATAAGACTACTTTAAAGTCTGGCCAAGCGTATACGTCAGTAAAGGCGATGTTTAGTGCAGTCTGTACTGAAACGAGCAACCGCACAGCTCATTTTTATAATTACTCCACTGCTTTGATAACGAATCTGGAAGATCCTCATCCTCATCATATTATGAATTCCAATATAGACCGAGAACCTTATTCATGAATCCGCGTCCGAGTTAACGAAACATTCGTTTTATTTCCTGAAGTGTTTCTACTTGGAAGAAGTTCTGGGCAATTACTCTGCCATTTACTTAGCTCCATGCCAGCCATGAATAAAAGTTCAATTAGAGATTTCTGTTTGTATAAGGCTTCACTCAAGGTATTTGCGCCCGAGGCAACGTCGTCGACATAAAAGTCATTAAGGACTATTTCTGCAGCAACAGGAAATTCTTTTTCGTAATTGACTACGAGTTGTTGCAAAGTCCTTACCGATAGATATGGCGCGCACGAAGTGCCGTAAGTCACCGTGAGTAGGCGGAAATGTTCGAGAGGGTCAGAGGGCGATTTCCGCCAAATGATACGCTGAAAATCCAAATCCTTCTTTGAAACCCTTATTTGAAGAAACATTTTGACAATGTTCGCGGAAAAAACAAATTTATGACGCTTAAATCGTAGACAGACAGCAAATACATTTCTCTGAATAGGTGGTCCTACGAGCAAAGAGTCATTCAGACAGTTGCCATTAGAATCCCTAAAGGATCCATCGAAAACGACGCGAAGCCTTGTCGTTGTGCTGTCTGGTTTGAGAACAGCGTAGTGAGGCAGATAGTAGACGTTCGGATTGTTGATTTATATGCTCGGCACCTTTGTCATATGCCCTAGGGCTAAATATTCATCCAAAAATGAAGAATAGTTTTCAAATAAACTTTTGTTGGAAGCGAATTTCCTTTCCATAGACTTGAGTCTCGAAAAAGCGCCATTAAACGAATTTACGAAGTTTGGAAACGATTTAAAACTAAGTTTGACTATGTACTTCCCATTTGAATCACGGCTGTATGTTTTAATGAAGTGGTTTTCAATTTCTTGATCTTCTTTCGAAACTATTGATTGAGGGTCAACCTCTTCAACTGTACAAAAAGCTTGTAGGATAGAATCAATGTTAAATGTGACTGAATGCGAAAGAACACAAGAATTGTTCCAGGGTGTCAATTGTCCAGCCAAAACCCAACCGAAAATGGGATTCTGTGCTATAGGGTAACCTTGCTTACTGTAAATGACGCATCCCAATACAATTTCCCAAGCTTTGTCCGCTCCAAGCAAAATATCGACGGCCGAAGGTTTGTTGTACGAAGGATCGGCAAGGCCCAAGCCGTAAACGTGGTCCCAGTCTTCTACGTTGAATGATGTTGTAGGCAAGTTCGAGGTTACGCAAGATAGTATGTATGTATTAACATAAATACAAGATAAATCAATGCTCGACGCTATTACTATTGATAGAGGCCTCTGGATTTACCAGCATTTGTAAATCCAATACCGTTAATTGGTATACTAGCGTTTCTTCTTTTAAGTCAAAGTCGTTGGACACAAGACTCTGTAATGAAAGAAACCTGTGAGCCTGCGTCAATAAGGATGCGAACATCTTGATAGGAACCGTTAACATCCTTAAATTTGCCAATAGCAGTAGGAAGTAGACTCTGGGGAACAACATTTGCGAAGTTGAGAGAATGGTTGTTTAAAAGGGCTTGTTCTGAAGTCGAAGGTGTATTAAAAATATTCCTTGGAACAAACTCACGAACTGATAGACCATTGATCGAATTGTCGACAGATGTTGTACGAGAAGCAGTTTTATTTCGTTTCACAAAGACGGAATCATCATGGACTAGACTATGATGTCTAGATTTACAAACTTGGCATCGAAACTTAGAAGAGCATCTATTTGAAGAATGGCCCGGTCGCAAACAATTAAAACAAATTTTGTTGGATTTGACAAAATCTCTTCGCAAATCAACTTTCATACCTAGAAAGTCTGGGCACTGGGGAAGTCCATGTGTACTACCACATTTAACGCACGACGCCGATGATGAAACGTACATACTTTTTACTCCGGAGTTCCTAATTTTAGCATTTTCGCGAAAACCAGAATGGACACTTTCCAAAGCATCACAACGACGCTCGAGGAATTCAAAAAAGGAAATAACGGTTGGGTGATCATCAGTAAAGCTATCTTCTGACCATGCCTTACGCGTATCAGATTCCAATTTGTTCAACAAAATGTAAATTATCCAAGGATCTCTGTTAAGTGAATTTACTGAAGAAAGACCTCTCAATAATTCACCCGCACCATTAGAAATTTTTTGAAGTTGGCTTACATTTGTGCCATTTGCAATTCCCTAAATGCTTTAATAAAGCCGTTTATAATGAAGCGAGGACGATCAAAGCGCCTTTCTAATTTGTCCCATGCTTCTTCGTAAGCTGCATTTGTTAAGGGTATGTGATTTAAAAGGCCTAAAGCAGTACCACGAAGAGACGATTTTAAGAACAAAAACTTTTGAATGGGGGTAAGATTTTGTTCATCGTGAACTGCACTGAGAAACATATCTTTAAACGTTGGCCACTCGTGATATTCCCTGGTAAATGGCTCGATATGTATCTTAGGCAAACAAAAGTCTGTCTTAGGGGATGACGCATGTGATTTTTCTAATGCTCCAAGAACTTTTTTGTGCTGTTCTGCCAGTTGTAAAACGATGTTTTCCTCCTTCTCTGCTGCTTCTCTTTTTCTTATTGCGGACACAAGAATCGACTATACCAATAAATACTTATTTTTGAAGTCATCATAATCCGGACCAGGATCAACATATAGCTCATCATCGGCGAATTCATATATGGATTTTTGGGAAGCATTGAATTCGTCCCACAAAACTATCGCCAAATGCACGTGTAAATCATTTATCGATACTTTTTCGTCGATACTCTCCGTAAACTTCACTTATTTCGTCAACGAAGCCTTAAGGTGTCCTCGCACTAAACGAAGAGCCGAAAAAGATGGTGATCCAGCTTCAGGTGAAGCCATTTCGATACCGCCATATACTTAGCAGCACTTTAGTGAATCAATTTTAGAATTTAGTGAATCATAGTTTAAAAGTTATTAACAAAATAACGTAAGGCGTATACTTAGCAGCACTTGTTCTGAATTTCAAAAATTTTGGTACCAAAAGATGCGCCTGAATTTGGTGAATCCATCGTAACTATTTTCAGAATTTAGTGAATCTTAATTTGTTAGTTATTTAACAAATTAAAAATTATAAACAATTACGTAACGCAATTTCAAAATGACGTAACGTCATCAAAACGATAACATCCCTGAACAAAAACAGCTTATTTCGGAGTCATTCGGAATGTCATTTTGTGAATTTAAAATGACAGTTGTTGTCAATGCATTTTATAATTTCAATTCTTCATTGGGATTGGGCGAATTTCCTTCTTGGTAAGTTTTTCTCAAATAACTTATATTATTCGCTTTATTATATTTATTTCCAAGAAATTTGCATGCAATATGAGATCTTCAAGCTTCAACAAATACAAGAATAAACAAGAATACAAGCACGATAAACATGAACGGAGAAGAATCGAAATCAAAGGATCTTTCGATGCCATGCCCAAGGGCACTTTAAATTTTGACGACTTCAGTTCCATTCTTCGAGAAGTTCGATCACGAACATTCATATAAATACAATCTGCAATCCCATACCTGTAATGTTCCAGCGTTTGGATGAGATGCGCAAGCAGGCCTTCGCCTCTGTCCGCCTCTTCGGCGAGAACAAAAACAACAGCATCTTTTATATGTGGGCTTGGCGACGCTAGGAATTGCATTCCGTCTCTTTCCCGACAGGCAAATCGATAACCATTGCTACGGATGGAAGAAACTCGATGCCAAATCCGAGGAAACGAAAAAACTCGTCACACAGTACACACAGTACTTCTTGTAGACCAGCACCGATAATGACGGTCGAAAATCCAACCAGAGCATGATCTTCAAGTACGAACCATAATGCATGCCATTAAAAGCAAAATACTTTTGCTTTCCGACAGTCCTCAACAACAACAACACACAACTCGTCATTTATAATCAAAGTTATCGTTTAAATGCTGTTTAAATTGTTTTTTTCGGTTTATTGCATTGTAATGATAAGAAAAACTAAGTTGAACTTAAAATTCGTGCCTCAATTGTGTACACTTTTCATTAAAGTTAAATACATAAAAGGTCTGTCTATTCTTATTTTGTTTGTTCATATTTTGAATATTTCAATATATAGCTTGTTGAATTTATACTGGGTACCCATCGGATCCAATGTTAGAAACACTATTGGTGTCATCGAATGAATGAGGACGAAAATGTTGAATTTGTACCCAGCAAACATTTTTGTGAATGTTCAGATTTTGTTCACAAAAAATGAAGAACAATTTTCATAAAACGTTCAGTTTTGTGAATGAATTATAAATGTACAGAAAGATCCTTCACATTTTTACGGGGGATATGGTGAGAGATTTGATAAATAAGGGCAAACAAAAAAATCCTCATAAGGATACACAAAGATTCGAAAAAATGAAACAAAACGAAAAAACAATATTCATTTTTCATTCATTTTTCTTCACAAATATGAGTTGAGTGTATACAAGATCTTGTTGGTGGATCTTTCTATGCAAAAGTTTTTTTTTTTGTCCTTTATTTATTCTTCTTACATAGGCAAACGTTTGTGCATTATCAGTTTTCGCTCATTTTCTTGAATCTTTGTGTATCCTTATGAGGATTGTTTTGTTCGCCTTATTTATTTTCCTTACAAAGGAGTAAGGATAACGGGTCATTGTCGCGACAAAAGTTTCGTTTATCGTTTTGAACATAGAGAATATATAATACCTAGAGTCGCGACCTTTTCCTCCCTTGCCGAAAACACCCTCAAAATTTTTCTGAGGTGAACTCTCACAATCCTCTCTTTTTTTCGTGTCCGTGAATCTATGTAAGAGGTGAACTCACACAATCCTCTCTTTTTTTCGTGTCCGTGAACCTGAGTAAGAGGTGACAAAAGAGTGAGCACTCAGCCGAGACAAAATTTTTTTCCTGATGCACAAACCCAAAGTGACAGACTTCCAACACAGCAAATACGAGACTAAACGCACGAATTTTTTTTAAAGATTTATTAAGATTTTTGATACAAATATTGGTAAATTATAGTGCAATTATATGTTTAAAGTGCAAAGAAACAATATAACGTATTTATTTTTCATATTACATGCATTTTTTGTATGTTTAAGTTTTTTTTTTGAAAATGCTGAGCTCAACGGAATCTTATTTTTGAAATCTGAGCCCATGAAACCCACCTCGACTCCAACCCGAGCATTGTATCTAACTCAGTGCGAATGTATGGGTGCAGTTTCTCATTTAAAAAGCATTGGAAAACTAACACATTCTCACTGATAACAAAGAAACGTGAAATTTGTATATTAACGTGATATTAAATGGTTATAAACATAGTTTTTAGAATTATTTAGAAATTTTTTTTAAGCACGCAA
>CAKKXW010000224.1:0-39057 GCA_920937365.1 Sphaerophoria rueppellii | reverse complement strand
TGATTCTGATATCGATCATAGAGAATATATAATATTATATATTCTCTATGATATCGATTGTGATGAACCTGAACCGATTATTGCCCCCCCCCCCCTAAAATATAGATCACGTCCATTTGTGTCTTACAACAAAGTGCGAGAAATGACCATACATTATGACCATTAAAACTGTTGGCAACGCTTTTACTAGAGTACTAAATGTGAATTGTTCTAGTACATTTTGATCCCTTCTGGATCATTCAATTCTTTTACTTGGCAAGCGAAGGACATAGTTTTGTTAAAAGTCATTTTCATTAATTAAAGTTAGTAGAAATTATTAGATAACTTCTTGTTTCATTTGATTGGAACACAACAAAGTGGCGACGAGGTTTTCGTTTCAAAAAAAAAAAAAAAAACCGAAAGGATCGATTAGATTTTTAAGGATTAAAATCTCCAACACGCAATAGCAACAAGTGTTTGCTATCCTCAAATCATCATGGAACAGCAAGCACCAGGTCAACAACCACCAAGCATGGACCCCATTCTAGTTCAGATTATTTCTCAGAACAGTGCCCTGCTCGAGAAAAATTGTCCAGATGTCATTGGGTGCTCCAAGTGGTACATCAACAGAGTTGAAAATGGATGCGTTAGCGAAGAACATAAATGAATTTCACCACGATTAAGAAAATGGACAAACTTTTCCAGTTTGGTACCGGCGATACGAGGATTTATTCGCAGAAGACGCGAAAGAGTTCGACGATGCAAGCAAGGTAAGACTTTTACTGCGTAAAATTCATTCCATAGCCCACGACAAATATGTAGATTACATTCTTCCAAAACTACCACGGGAATTAAGTTTCAAAGAAACAGTAGACAAATTGTCTAATTTGTTTGGTCGTACCGAATCAGTCTTCGCGGCAAGATTCAATTGCCTGCAGACGTCAAAGACGTCACTTTTGCAGCCAAAGTAAATCGATGTTGTGAGAATTTCGAGATAGAGAAATTCACTATGAACCAACTCAAATGCATAGTATATGTCATGGGTCTTAAATCACCAAAAGATGCAGACATACGCATTAAACTACTTCCTTTTCTCGATAAAGAGAAAGACCTCACAGTTGACAATCTAGTTTCGGAAATTCTTCGATATAAAAACCTGCAAAAAGACACGTCCATGATAGAAACTGCAGCATCAAAAGTCCAGCACGTCGCAGCCAAACAACCACAGCAAAAGCATAATTTTTCCAAACAGAACGAAGGAAAAAACAACCACGAGGTCAGTTGCACAAAACCGAGAACACCTTGTTGGAATTGTGGCGGCATGCACTTCTCAAAAGAGTGTTTTTTATTAAGCACAAGTGCAGAGAGTGCAATACAGTTGGTCACAAAGAAGGTTATTGTCCTTGCTCTAGAAAATCACTAAAGCAAGAGAACAGTAATTCGTATGCTACCAAGAAAAAGAACTCAAGGCGAGCACATTCAGCCAAAAGTAATCGTGTTTTTGCAGTCAACCAAAGCTTGGCACAAAAACGTAAGTATGTTGAAGTCAGTATCAACGGCAACAACGTGAGACTTCAAATAGACACGGGTTCTGACATCACGATCATTTCAAAGTCAGTGTGGTTATCAATCGGATCTCCAGTCATCATCAATACTTCTCACACAGCCAGAGACGCTTCATCAAACCAAATTCCAATCATCGGTGAATTCGAAGGCCATATCAAATTCGAAGGAAACCATCATCGAAACACAGTCTACGTCTCCGAACTCAACAATCTCAACATTTTCGGAGTGGACTTAATGGAAAAACTACATCTTTGGGAAAAACCAATCAGTGCTTTTTGTAAAACAATCAACACAGCTGATCGAGCTTCGACCATCGCTTTTATCCGGAACAAATTTCCAGAAGTTTTCCGCGAAGGTCCAGGTCACTGTACAAAATTTAAAATAAACATACGATTAAAAGAAAACACAAAACCAGTTTTATTCCCAAAAGACAGGTAGCTTATTCCGCCTTGCCATCAATAGACAAGGAACTCAACCGACTTCAGGATGCTGGCATCATCACACCCACCAATTTTTCAGCATGGGCAGCGCCTATAGTTGTTGTCAAACGAGCAAATGGGGCTATTCGCATCTGCGCAGATTATTCAACAGGGTTGAATGCCTGCGTGGAACCCCACAGTCATCCGTTGCCACTTCCTGATGAAATTTTTGCCAAAATGTCAAATTGCAAATGTTTCACCCGCATAGATTTGTCGGATGCCTACCTGCAAATGGAAGTGGATGACGAAACCAAACAACTACTTACCATATCCACACACCGCGGCCTATACACTTTTAACAGGCTCGCACCAGGTATTAAAGCAGCCCCTGGCGCTTTTCAAAAAGCAATGGACACAATTCCTGCCGGAATACAAGAAGCATCAGCTTATATTGACGACATCTTAGTAGCGACAGAGACGGAGAGCGAGAACATCACGGCAGTTGAAGAAGTACTTCGCAGATTTGCAGAATACGGTCTCACAGTAAACTGGGAAAATGCAAATTTTTTTCAAGTGAATGCAAGTATTCAGTCAAGAAGGTCTGCGACCGGATCCGAACAAGCTTACCGCCATCAAACAACTACCACCGCCAACCAATATAAGTGAACTTCGATCATTTCTGGGAGCCGTAAACTATTATGGCAAATTCATCAAAGAAATGCGCTCTTTACGAGCACCACTGGACGACCTTCTCAAGAACAACACAAAATGGTCATGGTCAGAAGAATGCAGACAAAGCTTCAAGAAATTTAAGTCAATGTTATCATCAGATTTAGTCATCACCCACTACAATCCAGCCTTACCGATAGTCGTTGCAGCAGACGCATCAATAGTAGGAATAGGTGCACGTATATCCCACGTCATGACAGACGGAATGGAAAAGGCAATTTATCACGCTTCTCGCTCACTCACGGCAGCAGAAAAAAGTTACAGCCAAATTGAGAAAGAAGCGCTGGCTCTAGTTTTCGCAGTCACAAAATTCCACCGAATGATATACGGCAGAAAGTTCATCCTTCGCACCGACCACAAACCACTGCTCTCGATCTTTGTATCTAAAAAGGGGATACCAACACACACGGCAAATCGACTTCAGCGTTGGGCATTAACTCTTATGTCTTACGACTTCGAGATTAAATATATTTCGACACACGATTTTGGATATGTGGACTTTCTGTCTCGGCTTATCAGCAATCAGATGAAACCCGAAGAAGATTTTGTCGTAGCCTGCTCTAGATTGGAATCAGATGTTCTATCAATTCTTCAGGACAACATCCAGTCACTACCGATCACCTTTCATATGGTAAGTGTAGCTACACAAAAAGATAAAATCTTACAACAGGTCGCGCACTATATCCAAAATGGTTGGCCGCACAAATTAGATGATACCACCTTATCCGCATATTTCAACCGAAAAGATGCATTATCAATTGTGGATAATTGTCTTTTATATGGCGAGCGCATCGTCATTCCAGATGTTTTCTACAAGCGAATTCTTATTCAACTCCACAAAGGACATCAAGGCATAGTTCGAATGAAGGAAATCGCACGATCCACCGTATATTGGCCGACAATAGACGCAGACATAACAAGTTGGGTTCGACAGTGTCATGGTTGTGCCACAGAAGCTCGAACTCCAGTTAAAACCTTGTTATCATCGTGGCCAATACCAACGTCACCTATGCAACGCATACACATCGACATCGCAGGCCCAGTCAACTCATACTATTATTTGGTAATTGTAGATGCTTTCTCAAAGTATCCTGAGATTTACCAAACAGAAAACATCACATCAGCTGCCGTCATCCAAAAGCTCACTGAATTTTTTTCACTTTTTGGGCAACCACAAGAAATTGTCTCAGACAATGGCACTCAATTTGTGAGTGCTTCTTTTCAACAATTTTGTAACTCCAGAGGCATCAAACACAGTCGGACAGCCCCGTATCACCCTCAATCAAACGGGCAAGCAGAGCGATTCGTGGACACGTTGAAAAGAGCACTAGCAAAAAACAAAAAAGGAGGGACGGATAGCGAACATCTTCAAGAATTTCTTCTGGCATACAGATCAACGCCAAATCGAAACGCTCCAGATGCAAAGTCACCAGCTGAATGTTTCATCGGAAGAAAAATTAGAACGAACATCGACCTCTTGAAGAAACCCGAAAAGTTTTCAGTCATCCGCAACGAACTCATGGAAGAACAATTTAACAGGAGCAACAAGTCAAAATATCGTAGCTTCAATCCAGGAGATCCAGTTTACGCAAAAGTTTTCAAGGGAAACAAAAACTTTTGGATTCCTGGTGTTGTTGTCAGCAGAAAAGGAAATGTCAACTACGACGTTAACGTAACGTTAGATGGGCGAACATGCTTAAGGCGGAAGCACACTAATCAACTTCGTTTTCGTTATGCTGAGAACAGAATAGGTAACAAGTATAACAATGCAATTAATAACCATTTTGATCTCATTGACAGGTATACTCCTGTCTCTTTGGATACAACCGACCAACGTATTCAAGATTCTACTTCACCAGTACCACAGGCTAGTACAAAGGTTCCAAGAAGTCCTAGTTAACCATCTTCACCTCAATCAAGCCAAGAACAATTTGAAGAGATGAATGAACGTGAGGAAGCAAATATTTCTTCTCCTCAACCAGACCGCCCAGATGAGAATCAGCAATCGACTTCAACAGCTTCTCGAAGACCTACAATAGCTCGACGCCCACCTAAGTGGCACGGTGATTACACCCAAGACTATCCATAACTTCACAAGGGGGGATGTTGGCAACGCTTTTACTAAAGTACTAAATGTAAATTGTTCTAGTACATTTTGATCCCTTCTGGATCATTCAATTCTTTTACTTGGCAAGCGAAGGACATAGTTTTGTTAAAAGTCATTTTCATTAATTAAAGTTAGTAGAAATTATTAGATAACTTCTTGTTTCATTTTGATTGGAACACAACATAGTACGATCTCGTTTTTTATAACTAACCGTTGGCCCAGAGTCATCTTTGTTTTTTAATTTTTGTTCTTTACATAATTCATTAGATAACTTAGAACTATCCTTAGCTTGAATCAAAGGATCCATATTTGGATGAAATTTATCCGACAAATTAGATTTCTTAATTTGACCCTTATGTACAAACCTAATGGTATCATTTACTTTTATTAACATTGTAACTGGGCTTACTTATTGCATTACTTGCCCTGGAATCCATTTTATATAATTGTTTTTAAAATGATTTAAGTACAGAATTTTATCTCCTACATTATAAACTTCATTTTTATCATTTCTATTAGTTTTTTACATTATTTTTTTTTTGTATTTCCAGTAAACGTATTCTGAATAACTCTTAAATTCAAACAGTAAAAACTATTAAAAGAAATAATAAAAATAAACATCTTAAACAATGGATGACAGATTCTCTCTTACGGAAAATTAAGTTGAAAAATAATTTGTTTAAATGTACTAAGAATCATCCTACGAATTTAAGGCTGAAAACAAACTACGATAAACTGTCTCAAGAACTTAAAAGTGAAATACCGCTTCAAAGGGATGCCTATTATAGAAATAAATTTATACAAAATATGGGTAATTCTAAAAAAGAATGGCAAGTTATAAACGAAATTTTAAATAAAAGTGAGGTTACCTCTGATATTTCATTAAATAAAAACAATTTGACCATAACTGACCCTTTTTTAGTAGCCACTGCATTTAATGAACATTTTTCTAATATTACAAGTTCTATTCAGCAGATAACCGAAGTTAGTAATAACCCTTATAACCAATTTGAAAGTGTTTCTACATTTGAGTGTAATCAAAGACAAACGTTTTTTATGGAGCCTTTTTCATCGTTTGAAGTAAATTCTATTATTAAATCACTTAGAAATTCGAACTCTATCTCGTCATTTGATAATATTTCTCACAATATAATTAAACAAATTTCTTATCAGATATCAGACGTATTATGTTATATCTTCAATTTGAGTTTAGAGAAAGGTATGTTTCCTGATTTACTGAAAACTGCAATTGTCATTCCATTGCATAAAAAAGGTTATGTTGGAGACGTTAACAATTACCGCCCCATATCACTCTTATCAGTTTTTTCAAAAGTTTTTGAAAAAGGTGTTAAATCGAGGATGCTCTCTTTTTTAGAAAAAACTAAGTTTTTTAGTAACTCCCAGTTTGGCTTCAGAAGTGGAAGATCAACCGAAAACGCTTTATTGAAGTTGTGTAGTGAAATCTATAGAAGTATGAATGAATCTTCGATTCCTGCTGCATTGTTTATTGACATTACCAAGGCCTTTGACATGGTTGACCACGATATATTACTCCAAAAATTATTTAATGTTGGTTTCAGAGGTTTTATTCATAACTGGTTTGTTTCTTACCTACAAAATAGAAGTCAAAGAGTTAGAATAAGTAATGTTCTCAGTTCCAAAGTCTCAACTAACATTGGTGTCCCGCAAGGCTCTGTTTTGGGACCTATCTTGTTTTTAATTTATGTTAATTCATTATTTCTGCAACCTTTAAAAGGATCAATTACAGCTTTTGCCGATGACACAGCTTTGTCCTACAGCGGAAAAAGTTATTGCAACATTTATTTAGATGTTAATCACGATCTGGAAGTACTTCGTAATTGGTTCAATGCTCACAAATTGGTCATCAGTGACAAAACAAAATTTATGTCTTTCAACATTTTGGGTAAGGTTTGCAGAGATATGCCATTGTATTATCATTCTCCTAAATGCAAAAGATTCCGTTTAACCAGTACGTATTTATTAAACCAAGATTCCAGATCATTTCATTCGGAATTTTCTTGCGTTTCTGAATGTTTTTTAATTGAGCATGTTGACTCTTTCAAATACCTAGGTGTTGTTTTGGATTACAAAATGAGTTGGAAAGACCATATTCTTAATACAAAATTATTTTTATCTAATGTGATTAGGAAGATTTTTCATCTCAGTCAATATTGTGGCTTGTCAGTTTTGAAATTAGTATATAATGCTTTTTTTAAGTCCAAGCTTCAATATGGTATAGCTTGTTGGGGAGGTACTCACTTCAGTAAGTTAGAATCCTTACTAATTAAGCAAAAACATGCAGTTCGCATTCTTTGCAACGTTAGTCGTCTTACTCCTAGCTTCAGTTTATTCAAAAGACTTGATCTTCTACCAGTAAGGCATTTGTATTGTTTTAAAGTCTTAAAAGTTTTTTTTGAAACCTCTGGCAACACTGTTCCCAGGATTTATGAACATTTAAATTTACGTGTAAACAGCAGAAATCTTGTTACTGTTCCAACCATCAAAAAAACTCATTTTTCACTTTTCTATACCGTTAGAGCACCACGTCTTTATAATAAGTTACCGGCAAATATTAAAAATGAGAGAGTTAAATCAATATACCTGCATAAAATTAAAAGATGGCTTTTCTCGATAAATTTGGATGACATAGAAAACCTTGAAATCCCATTATCCTGAATTTAAATTTATTATAACTTAAATATGAATAGATATCATTATCGTATCCCCATCGATAAAATTTGTTAATATTAATTTATCTACATAGTACTTTCGACTCTTGTTTACGAACAACAGAATGTACTTAACTATTTCATTCAATTTATAATTAATTCTAGATGTTTAAATATTTATGTATGTGTATAATGAAATAATGAATTCAATAAAAAAAAAAAAAAGATACTTTATCATTTAATAAATCTAAATCTGTTCTGGTTTTAAAAGAAAAAATCAAATCTGCGGGGCTCTTTTTAGTAACGACATTTGGAATATTTCTTTGATGGAAAAGAAATTTGGAAACAGTATTTGAAATATCCAAGTTCTTCTAAATAATATTTTTTAAAAGCTTGTTTGACCGTCTGAACGCTTCTTTCCGCAGCACCATTGCTTTGGGGATGATATGCTGGTGATTTTATTACTTTTATATTATACTTTTGACAAAAATTAATAAACTGTGACGAACCGAACGGTGGTCCATTGTCTGATACAATTTCTGTGGTTAACCCAAACACAGAAAACAAATTCAATAGACAATGGATAACCGCTTCAGCATTAGTATTCTTCATAAGCACCACGTCTATATATTTTGAATAGGCATCCACTACAATCAAAAACGTGAATTTTAAAAAATGGAAAAAATCTAGGAAAATCCGTTCAAATGGAAACGATGCCTCAGACCAAGACCTCAAGTCTTTGTCAATGGAGACATTCGACGTCATTTGACATTGTGGACATTGACGGACAGTTTGTTCAATGTCCTTATCCATATTGTTCCACCAGACGTAACTTCTCATGACACATTTCATTTTGACCATACCAAGATGGTTCATGTTATGAACTTTCTCCAAAACAGCTGGTTGTAACGCTTTAGGAACGATTACTCTATTTCCATAAAAAAATGCAGTTATTTTCAGTGGACAAATCTTTTTTTCTACGAAAATATGGCATTAATTCTGATTCGACAACCTTTGGCCACTTATTTTCAAAAACGAAAACAAAAACATTTTTGAGCTCTGGATCGGCCTTAGATGCATTTGCTATTTCTGCTAAGGTTACCTTAAACTCCGACTCTAAACCAGCGATGTTTTGAACCATATTGATAGCCTTAATCTTAGTTTCTTCATTAAGCGGAAGTCTAGAAAAAGCATCCGCATTTGCCATCAAAGACCCCTTACGATATACGACTGTATAGTCATAAATAGATAAGATGATAGCCCACCGCTGAAGACGAGCGACAGCAACTCCAGAGTTATTTTTTCCAGGACTAAAAATCTCTCTCAATGCTTGGTGGTCTGTATGAATAGTAAAAGGTTTCCCAAATAAATATTTATGAAACCGACGTACTCCAAACACAATTGCGAGAGCTTCCTTGTGCAGTTGAGAATAGTTCCGTTCCGAAGGAGATAGGGTACTGGATGCAAACATAACGGGCTTCTCTATGCCCTCACATAAATGCGACAACACTGCACCCACTCCATAGGGACCAGCATCAGTAGCCAAAACTATTGGCTTACATGGATCATACAACTCTAAACACCTATTATTTGTAATTAAAGATTTTGTCTTTTCAAATGCTTTTTGACACTCTGACGACCAGCTGAAAACACAGTCTTTTCTTAACAACTTGTACAACTCTCTTAAATGAAACGACAAATCTGGCAAGAATCTGCTATAGTAATTCAGTAATCCTAAAAAAGATTGTAACTGCTGTAAATTAGAAGGTGCTGGAGCATTAACTATCGCACGAATTTTTTCTGGATTTGGACTTATTTGTCCGTTTGACAATGTATGTCCTAAATATTCCACACGATCTACAAAAAATTTACACTTTTTTTCATTGATTTGGACGTTATGTTCACTTAACCTTTGCAGAACGAGGAATAAAATCTCTTTGCACTCATCAAAATCTTTTCCACCTACTAAGATGTCGTCAATGAAACAAAAAACTTTTTTCAGACCTTTTAAAATCTGATCCATGGCAGACTGAAATGCTGCTGGCCCAATTTTGATTCCCAGGGGCAACCTCAAACATCTGAATAGACCTAACCATGTATTGATTGTCAAGAGATGTTGACTAGATTCCGCAACAGGTAGTTGCTGATATGCCCCAGAGAGATCCAAGACACAGAAAACCTTGCAATCTGCAAGCGAAGCAAAAATGTCCTCTACTAACGGCAAATGATAATGATGAGTTTCAATGACTTTATTTAATGTGACGCCAAAATCTACACAGATTCTAATTTCCCCTGATGGCTCTAAAACACAAACAATGGGACTTGCCCATTGACTATATTGAATGGGTACTAAACATCCCGAATTAACCATCTTATTCAACTCTTCATTTAATCTGTCTTTGATTCTAAGAGGAACACTGTAGGGCTTATGAAAAATAGGTGTCACATTTTGTTTTAACACAATATCAACTTCGAAACCCTTAATGCACTGGTTCAATTCTGGTTCAAACAAATTTTTAAATCTACTTTTAATCAACTCTACAATATTATTTGACTGGATATCAACTGACTTTACCTCCACATTTCCAAATAACTTTGTTTTCCAATTCGGTATCAAGACATTCAACCACGAGCGACCAAGAATTGGTATAAATTCCTTATCCGATTCGATTACTATGAGCTCTAACACGTGCTTTAAATTTCCAAGCTCCACACAGACTTTGACTTTACCTTTTACAACCAGACCCTCACCTGTAATAAAACATAATTGACCTGAAAAACTTTCTAATTTAATGTGAGAAAAATATTTGTAATACTCTCCTAATGATATAAGTGAGGCACAAGCCCCTGTGTCGACTTCTACTTCTAATGCCTGCTTCTCAATGATGATCGATTTCATGAATCTGTCAGACTCTTCTGGTTGTACTTGATGTATTGACTTTACTGAATACTTTCGCTGGACCCCATCTTTTCCGGATCTACACATTGGTGATGTGTGACCAATTCGGTTACACTGGAAACACTTCCAATTGACTGCTGGTGCTGGACATGTATCAGGATTATGCTGCCTCCCGCATCTGAAACAGCTTCCCTTCTTTCTTGACGAATTATTTGTTTTATTGCTGAACTTGGACTTGATGACTGCGTTGTCATTTTTATTTGTCCTGCCTTGCTGGTTATTTTCCACTCGAAGACACGTGGCAGCCGAAAGACCTTTTGGATGAATTGCCTGCGATTCTTTGTATGACATTTCCATATTGAGGGCTAGATTGCAGTATTTCTCGAAATCAAGACTTGAATCATTCAATAATGCTCTCTGAATTTCCTCTGACCGAATACCAACAATAAACCTATCGGTTAACGCGTCATCTAACGCTTTAGCTTTCCACTGGACAGGGGATACCACCTCTGGTTCTTTAAAATTCTCACAACACCTGACCGCTGCTTTCGTAGACTGCTCCAACACCAAATAACCTCCAAAGCCACATGTGCTCGCTAGAGCTTTGAGACGAATTATAAATTCGGTTATCGTCTCTCCTTCTTTTTGATGTGTTTTGTTGAATTTGTATCGCTCTGCTCTAATATTAACTCTCGGAGCAAAATGTGATTTAAGAGTCAATAAAAGCTCATCAAATTTCATACACTTAGGCTCTCGAGGTTGCACTAGATCTTTTAGAATTTTATAGCACTTTTTACCAATTAACGTAAGGAGAATTAATGGTTTATTTGCTTCTTTTACATCATTTATTTGGAAGAAAATGCGCAATCTGTCCTCATATGATTCAAAGTCCTCACCTGGCTCGAATTCCTCGACTTTACCAACGAAATGATTGGAAGACATTTCAATAAAATAATCTTACGACAGATTTTTTCTTTTTTTTTTTTTTGATTATGTAAAAATTTTTTTTTTTTATTTCTTTTATCCTCGTCGCCACTGTTTTATTTATTACTCAAAATAAAAGACTTGGAGTACTATTCAAAAAATAATTTATTATTCCGAGCTTACAACCTAACTTTATGCTGGTCAGAATCAGAGAGACCGGAAAAAGGGAAAATCTCTTAGTCCGTCGTTTAATTTAATATCATTAAGTTAGTAACAAGATAACTAGTACAACCAACTTTGAGGAATCAAAAAATGAATACATTCAGTGCTCAAATCAAAATTACATGTACTGCAAATTAATAACATTTTCATATATAACATTTAGGAGTTTCGGTTTCAATCGTTTCTCGTGCTTTAAAAAGCAGTTGAGTGATTGTTCGGAGAAAAATGGTGCCAGCTCCAAATATAACAGCAGCCCACAAACAAAAAAGATTGGAATTTGCCCACCAAAACATAAATCGGGATTGGAAAACCGTAAGTGACTTTCTATTAATCTACACTAAAATCTCGTTATTCCAAATGGCATACTGGAATTAATGTTTTTTATTAGGTTATTTTTAGTGATGAAAAAATGTTTAATCTCGATGGACCAGATGGTTTTAGCAGATATTGGCACGATTTGAGGAAAGAGAAAAAAATTTTTTGCAAGAAAAACTTTGGTGTTGGCAGCTGTATGGTTTGGGGGCCTTCTGCGAGCGTGGTTCGGTTGCACTTGCCTTCACCTCTACCAGAATGAATAGTTCTGACTACACTTCGGTCCTTGAGGAGAATTTGGTACCTTATTTAAGACGATTACGCCGAGTTGAGCATGTCTTCCAGCAAGATAATGCCTTTATTCATGTAAGTCGTCAAAGTTTGGATTGGTTCGAATCGAAAAACATTAATTTGATGGAGTGGCCGTCACTTTCTCCAGATTGCAACCCCATCAAAAATCTTTGGGGAATTTTAACTCGCAAAATTTATGCCCATAATAAGCAATTTGCTAGTGTTGCTGAGCTGCGAGAGGCAGTTGTGACAGAATGGAACGCTTTAGACGACTTCATATTGAAAAATCTAGTTAATAGTATGCCAAAAAGAATTCTAAGATTGGTGGAATATAGATGCAACAAAATTGCATATTAATTTTTTTGTTAAAAATGAATTTAAAACAAAGAAAAACAAAAAACAATAAATGCGGTTATATTTTTGCAATACATTTAAATCTGTTTTTAATTTTTAATCACCAGGAGAGGAAATAATGGTACTTTATTTTCTTCTCAATTTGTTTAATCAGTGATGTAACTCAATAAAAAAATAGTAAGGAGTCACTCCTATTGTAGGTTTTCTTTTAAATGCATTTTTTCGGGTGCGGTTATACTTATGCAAGGCACTGTATATCGTTCAAATAGAGTAAGCTGCAGAGGTGGGGGAGTTGCCATGTATGTCAAAGAAACATTAAAATCAAGACAGATAGCTGTCTCTTGTAACGAAAGTGAAATGGAATTTGCTTTCGTAGAAATTTCGAATGGTCAAGAAAAATTCTAGTGGGAACAGTATATCGACCCAACAGAAACGTTTGTATTTCTCCTCTTATCTCTACTTTAGAACAGGTTTCAATTTCGTACTCTAACATAATCCTAAGTGGTGATTTCAATTGTAATATCTTAGAGGAAAATAACGTCTATGACCAATTTCTGACGCTTAATTTATTTTCTGTAAACACATCTGTGCCTACACATTTCCCTAATAATGGTAATCCTTCATTGTTGGATCTATTTTTAGTATGTGATCGAAATAAAGTTATTCACTACGATCAACTATCTGCTCCAGGTTTTTCAAAACACGACCTTATTTTCTTAGTTTATGATTTCCACGTTGAAAGACATAGACAAAACCATACCATCGAATACAGGGATTTCCGTAATTTGAACTACTATAAATTGGAACTCATTGTTAGATATATCTTCGCCCTCTATGCAGTTAGAATTTTTTACTGAAAAAATTAATGAACTCTATTATTGTCATGTGCCCCTAAGAACTAAAACATTCAGTCCAAATAGTCAAACGTGGATAACGAGAAGTATTCTTTCTCTCATTAAAAAACGAGATTTATTCTTCAAACGATGGAAATTATTTCGCATTGACAGTTTTTATACAAATTATACCAAACTGCGTAACAAAATTATTCGGGAGATACGCAAGGCCAAAGCTAAAACATATTCAACACGTTTCAATGCCGCATTGGGAAGCAAAGAGATTTGGAAGAATCTGAAAAACATAGGAATTGATAAATTCGATAACAAATCTACAGATATGCTTGACATAAATGCCCTAAACTTATCTTTCGTCTCAAGCACGACAGGCACCTCGCATTTTCCAGACCAGGTTAATTCATCGGAGAGTAATTTATCAAATGCTAGGCCAAATACACTCCTTTTCGACTTCTCTCACATTACCCCGGAGGATGTAGTTGAGGCCCTTCTATCGATAAAATCTAATGCTGTAGGACTCGATATGATGCACCCTAAGTTCTTAAAAATTGTTCTTCCTCCCTTGCTACCATTTATCACACACATTCTTAACTCCATTTTAAGAACACGTGAATTTCCTTCTCTATGGAAAAAAGCAAAGGTTATTCCTATACCAAAAAATTCCAAAGGAGATGAGTTTAGACCTATATCTATATTGCAAATAAACGAGTTTCTAACACGGTTTGACTTATTGACCTCAAGACAATCCGGCTTTCGAAAGAAAAATAGCTGCTTGACTGCCTTGTTAAGTGTTTCTGAGGATATCAGAAAAGCAGTTGATATGGACAACGTTACTTTTCTAATTCTTCTCGATTTCTCTAAGGCCTTCGATATGGTAAATCACAACATTCTTTGCCTTAAGCTCTCAAATTATTTCAATTTTTCCTCCTCTGCATTCGATCTATTGTTTTCTTACTTAACAGAACGTGAACAGGCATTGAACATAATCAACAAAAATCGATGTTCTTACCTGTAGCGAATGGTGTTCCACAAGGGTCAATACTAGGCCCCTTGTTCTTTTCAATGTATGTGAACGAGTTGCCTAGTATAGTAAAAAATTGTTCCATTCGCATGTATGCCGACGACACTCAGCTGTACCTAAGTTGTCCCTTAGGGATGATGGAACACTACGTTGCATGTATTAATGAAGATTTAAGAAGAATCGATGAATGGTCAATAGAAAATTGCTTGCTGCTTAACCCGATCCTGAAAAAGGGAGATCCTCTAAACTGCGCCAACTATAGAGGAATAAGTCTACTAAACATCGCCTACAAGATCCTCTCTGCCGTAATATGTGAACGTCTGAAGCCTTTCGTCAACAATCTGATTGGTCCTTATCAATGTGGCTTCAGGCCAGGAAAGTCAACCATCGACCAAATTTTCACGTTGCGGCAGATCCTGGAAAAGACCTATGAACTCCAAATCGATACCCACCACCTTTTCATCGATTTAAAGGCCGCGTATGACAGCATCTACAGAGACGAACTGTACAAAGCTATGTCTAGTTTTGGCGTCCCTGCCAAGCTCGTTCGCTTGTGCAAAATGACGATGGAGAACTCACGCTGCTCCATCAAGGTTGGCAACGAGCTCACGGAATCTTTCGACGTCAAAAAAGGATTCAGACAAGGCGATGCACTGTCATGCGATTTCTCTAACATCGTTCTTGAGAAGATAGTGCAGAACTCCAACGTCAACACCAGAGGCACTATCTTCCAAAAATCTGTTCAACTTCTCGCGTACGCCGATGATATTGATATAATGGGAAGAACACAGCGTGATGTCAATGGCGCCTTTGTGAGAATTGAGACAGAAGCGGCAAAAATGGGTTTAGCGGTAAATGAGGGAAAAACGAAGTATATGCTGTCTTCGAGGAAGGACACCCAACACCGACGGCTCGGGCAGAACGTCACAATAAACGCGTATAACTTCGAGGTAGTAGAGGAGTTTGTCTACCTAGGCTACGCTATAAACACGGGCAATAACACCAGCGCCGAGATCAGACGAAGAATAACTCTTGCTAATCGCTGTTTCTTTGGGCTTAGAAAGCAATTGAGTGGAAAAGCCCTCTCTCGAGCAACTAAGGTAAAACTGTACAACACACTCATCATCCCAGTCCTGCTGTATGGTGCAGAAGCATGGACCCTGACAAAATCGGATGAAAGTGCCTTAGGCTGTTTCGAGAGGAAAGTTCTTCGGGTCATCTTTGGCCCCGTGTGCATTGAAGGGGAATGGCGAAGAAGATACAACAGCGAACTTTACGGGTTGTACAACGACATGGACCTAGCCAGAAGGGTTAAGGTCCAGAGACTCAGATGGCTCGGTCATTTAGAGCGAATGGACACCAATGCTCCGGCCCGGAAAGCCTTCGACACTATTCCCGAGGGACGTAGGAGGAGAGGAAGACCGCGACTCAGGTGGCGCACTCAAGTGGAAGAGGACCTCAATCAACTCGGAGTGCAAAACTGGAGACGACTAGCTAATGACCGAGCTAGCTGGCGGAGCCTGTTGATTGAGGCCCAAGTCCACAACGGACTGTAGCGCCACCTTAAGTAAGTAAGTTAACCCGAAAAAATCTAAACGCATCGTCATCGCTAGGAATAAGATTGACGTGTCATGTTTTCCTCAAGTTGCTCTCAAAGAAAGTGCCATCATATATGTCGACAAGGCTATAAACCTCGGTGTTTTGTTCAATAAGACCCTGACTTGGAAGGACCATATCAATAGAACTGTGGGTAAGTGTTATAGTGTCCTTCGTATGCTTTGTCCATCTCAATATTTAATTCCAATAAAAATTAGAGTTCTTTTAATAAAAACGTTGTTTCTGCCTTTATTAACTTACGGTTGCGAAATTTTCTGCAAACTTGACTTCGAAGGCAAAAGAAAACTAAGTGTTGTATTTAACTGTGCTGTTCGTTATGTTTATGGACTTAGACGTTTTGATCGAATATCCAATTACGTGATTCAATTTCTCGGAATGACATTTGAAAATTTTCTCAAATATCGAACTATTACTTTTTTCTCTGATATTCTTCTAACCCGACAACCTGAATACCTTTATAATGAGATAAGATTCCTAAACTCAAATCGTTCCGCTCAAGTTTTGGTCCCGCGTTTTTGTTGTGCGACATCTGAACGCCAGTTTTTTGTAAACTCCTCACGAATGTGGAATTCGTTACCACGTGAAATAAGAAGTTTAAATTGCGCAAAGAAATTAAAAAATGAAATAAAACTGTACCTTAGCAATTAATTGCAATTAAAACAATTAATAAAATAATGTTTAAATTCATCTTTATATAAAATTGTGTAAGTAGGTACCTATTGTTATTAAAATTTTTGTTGTTAGTATTCTCTTTCTTTCTTTTTGTAATTTGATGTTTTAGAATTTATGTTCTTACAATATTAGCTAATCATGATAAATAAAAAATACTAATACTAATACTAATACTAATACTATCGTCAGCGCAAAAACGCACTTCTGTCCACCGCCTAGTACAAAACGTCACTGTTGGTAGCAGCAATTTCCATGTAGTTAAGGAGTTCACCTACCTTGGAATAAACATCAATCCCACAAACAACACCTTAGTGGAGATCCGACAAGGAATTACTCTAGCGAACCGCTGCTGCTTCCGTTTGTCAAAACAACTGGGTTCAAAACTCCTCACTCGAAAGACAAAGTGTCTGCTATATAAAACCTTGATTTTACAAGTTTTACTCTACGGCGCAGAGTGCTGGACGATTAGTAAAAAAGGGGAATTGGTTCTGGACACTTTCGAAAGAAAAATTCTTCGACGGATTTTTCGGTCCCATATGCTCCGATAGCATTAGAGATGAGGGTTCAACCGAAAACTGTACGAGCTTTACCAAGATGTGGATGTAGTCCAGGAGTCCAAGAAAAGACGACTACATTGGCTTTGCCACATCGAGTGAATGGACGACAACGCTCCAGCCAAGAAAGTTTTCTCATCCCAGCCCCCAGGTTCGAGACGACAAGGAAGACCGAACCTACGCCTACGGTACAAGGACCAAGTGACTGTGGATGCCAGAGCGCTTGGTTTCGGCGACTGCAGTACATGCGGGGGCCATTCACGATGGAAGGCTGCAATATCTCAGGCTGAGATCCTTCATGGATTGCGAGCTGGATAAGTAAGTAAAGTAAGTATTCAGGATGCTTCTAGATTAGAGAATACCAAATAAATACGCAATATAATTGAAGATAAAGACTGTTTATATTAAAACAATGCATTTGTATTTTAAATATTGTTGACCGTTGACGCTATTACATATTTCTGTTAATGAACACAAAATTTAAATTTTCATAATCGTTTTTTTTTTTCTGCGAGAAACGCGCGATTTCGTACACTTTTTTTTCAGCTGTCAGTACAATCAGAAAATGTCGTTTTTCATCACTGGTAAGAACCAAAGGAAAGACAAGAAAGAAAGAAAATAGAAATAAAAAGTAAAAGAGTGAAAAAAAGCTATTTCAATATTAGTCGTGCTTTTTCACTACTCAGTAACCAGCATAGCAAAATTTCCCTTGGCAAACAACAATGATGTTCGAAGGGTAGACACGTGCATTCAAGTGGACACAAGCGTCCACTAAAACATCAACTCCTACTCTCCACCTCCCCGTGGTGAACATCGGGTAACAAGTACCTTCAACCGAAGATTGGCTTCCAACCCAAGTCGGAAGTTGTTGGCGCCGTTGGCGGTAGTAAGGAAAGAGAGGGGGAGGAGGTATGCGTCCACTAAAGCATGCCTCCTTTTCAACAGGCAACAGCGGAAGAACTCCCAAGATGGTAACAACGGTGGCGTCTAGTCAGGATGAACTACTTAGTGAACACCTTATAGGGCTGCTACGACATCTTCGCAGCCCAGGCCTATAAGGAGCGGTTTGGCCGGCTCTTTGTCTAAGAGTTAAACTAAAGACCTGGCCCTCCAGGTTGGGGGTCGTGCGTCGAGGTGACTGCCCGGCCACATAAAGAAACTTTAGTTCCGAACTACTTACAAGCCTCGGATACGGACGGAATTAATGATGACGACACACGCAAACGATTTAAGGACAACGAATTTCGGTTTTGCACGTGGAATGTTAGGTCCCTTAACAGGCCACGTGCAGCCGAACAACTAGCGGAAGCCCTTGACTGCTATAAAGCAGATATAACTGCCATCCAAGAAATGCGATGGGATGGTCCGGGCCTACGTAAAATGAACAACTGCGATATTTACTACGTCAGTCAATCAGTGTCTATTTGGATGTGGATTTGTAGTTGGGGCTCGACTTAGGAGGAAGGTCTTGAGTTTCTATTCGGTGAATGAGCGCATCACGACAATCCGTATCAAGGCTTAATTCACCAACATCAGCCTCATCTGCAGCCTGGTTCTGGCAATCGAACCTAGAGTCATCTACCTAAAAGTTGGGAACTACTGCTTTGGACAATTTGGAGATTATTTTCAATAGGGAATTGATGAAAAATGGCGTATGGTAAGAACGAGAGCGCCTTATAGAAAATATGCTTGCATAAGAACGGCAAGGACATAATAATAATTTTGTTATGAGACTTTTCTGTGGAGATATTTGTTTTGCCTTGAGTATAATGTAGTGTTTTTATCATAGAGAATATATAATACCTAGAGTCGCGACCTTTTCCTCCCTTGCCGAAAACACCCTCAAAATTTTTCTGAGGTGAACTCTCACAATCCTCTCTTTTTTTCGTGTCCGTGAATCTGTGTAAGAGGTGAACTCTCACAATCCTCTCTTTTTTTCGTGTCTGTGAACCTGTGTAAGAGGTGACAAAAGAGTGAGCACTCAGCTGTGACAAAATTTTTTTCCTGATGCACAAACCCAAAGTGACAGACTTCCACAAAAGCAAATACGAGACTAAACGCACGACTTTTTTTTAAAGATTTATTAAGATTTTTGATACAAATATTGGTAAATTATAGTGCAATTATGTGTTAAAAGTGCAAAGAAACAATATAACGTATTTATTTTTCAAATTACATGCATTTTTTTTTGAAAATGCTGAGCTCAACGGAATCTTATTTTCGAAATCTGAGCCCATGAAACCCACCTCGACTCCAACCTGAGCATTGAATCTAACTCAGTGCGAATGTATGGGTGCAGTTTCTCATTTAAAAAGCATTGGAAAACTAACACATTCTCACTGGGTTAGTACAAAACGACCAAATTGCAGCTTGTAGGCAAAAAGATTTGATTTTCATATCAATAAATCCACTTTAAAACAAATTCTTAAGACCAGTGTACCACGTTCATGAATGTTCGCTGTATTTGTTTGTATTTTGTTGATTTTGTAAAATTGTTTGTTATTGTTAGATTTCTATCGATGGAATTTACCTAAATTACCAGAGATAAAGTAAAACACACGAGGTCCTTTTGGTTACAAGAAAGAGAAGGAAGTGAAGTTTATTACATAAACGTCAAGTTAACAAAAGTCATTAAGTTTATTAGGCATGTTCAATTAACTTTCCAATACTCTCCCTTAATTGAAATGCCTTTTTAATTCAAAATTTAAATATCTTAATAAATATCTATAAATAAAAAAAATTAATGTACTTCAAACACCATAGTTTTTTTTTTTTTTTTGTTTTAACTATTTTAAATAAGATTCTCTTGACTTCATTTTAATTAATTCGTTTAATTGGCAGAAGGCTTTAAATAAATTATTTTCAATTAAAACCAAAGATACTTGCGAAAACTTCTAACTTGCGACCAGAAGTTGGTTTGGTCAAAATATCAGCTGGCATCTTATCAGTTGGCAAATGAGTGAGTTTAATCAAACCCTTTTCGACGTTTTGGTGCACAAACTTTGCTTTGACATCGACGTGCTTTGTTCGTGCAGAGTATGCATTGTTGGTCGCCAGCTTTACTGCACTAATGTTGTCGCAAAACAATTCAATTGACAAAGTTGAATTTATAAAAAGTTCCTTTTCGAGCATTTTTAGCCAAATGCATTCTTGTATTGCTGCTGTCATAGACATAAACTCTGCCTCTGTCGTTGAGATTGCGACAGTTTTTTGTTGTTTGGTGCACCAAGAAATTGCACCACCTTGCATGGTGAACACAAAACCAGTAGTTGATCGTCGCTCGTCCTCATCACTGGCCCAATCAGCATCGCAATAACCTTTGAGTTCCGTTTGGGAATTGTTATTATGTTATTTTCTTGTCAAGCGTCCCTTTGAGGTAGCGTAAGATACGCTTCGCAGCACCGCAGTGTGCCCTGCCAGGATTATTACTATAGCGACTTAAAACGTTGACCGGAAAACAGATGTCAGGTCTTGAGACTTGCACGCAAAATTGGAGAGCGCCAACCAGTTGTCGATAGGGTACATCCTTCATTTGGTTTTTCTCATCATCGTTGCTCGGACACATTTTGGCAGATATTTTCTGATTGATATCCATTGGTGCAACCGTTGGGTTGCAGTCGCTCATGTTAAAACGAGCTAAAATCTCTTTTATGTAATGTGTTTGATCAAGAGAAATCGTACCTGTTTGTCTGTTTCTTGTCACACGAACTCCCAAGACGGATGATATCTCTCCCATATCTTTCATCTTGAACTTCTTGAAGAGAACATCGGTTAGCTTCTGTTCCAGCCGGTCATCATTGCTGAATATTAAGATGTCATCCACGTAGATGGCTACAATGAACAAACGAGAACCATCGATTAGATAATATACGCATTGATCTGTCGAAGAACGCTTTAGCCCAAAATCCAAAAGAACTTGGTTCAGAGTACAGTTCCAAACACGACTCGATTGCTTGAGTCCGTAGATTGACTTCACCAGCTTACAACAACGATTGGTTCCATCGATAAAACCTTCCGGCTGAGACATAAAAATCTCCTCTTCCAGCTTGCCATGGAGAAACGCGGTTACAACATCCAATTGACGGATATTTAAATCAAATTTAGCTGCAATCGCCATCAAATACCGAATTGTTGTAAAGCGAACTACCGCGGAGAATGTTTCATGGAAGTCCACACCTTCGACTTGAGTAAAGCCTTTGGCTACCAACCTCGCTTTGTATCGGACCACTTTGCCTTCGGTATCACGCTTTGATTTATATACCCACTTACATTTAATCGGTGATTTTCCTGGGGGAAGCTCCACTAGCTTCCAGGTTTCATTTTGTTGAAGTGATTCAAATTCATCTCTCATCGCACTTTTCCACGAATCGGCGTTCTCACTCGTAATGGCTTGCTTGAACGTTGACGGATCACTCACAAAAAAGGCAAAAGCAAAATTGGCGTAATCTGGCGTTGGTCTCCCTTGATTTCGAGATGATTTCTGTCGAGGTGCAACATCTTGGATCAACTCCTCCTCATCACTTGGTTGCCACACGCTACCATTGCTGTCATCAGTAAGTGAAGTAAATGAATCATCAACTGGTTTTTGATCGGAGGAATCAACAGCTTCCAAATCACTCTGGGTTGTAGGTGAACTTGTAATTTGCGGATTATTTTTGGATTGAAGATCATCATGAGAGATATCCTCCTCTAATTCGCAAATCTCATCTTTTTCGCCTTCGGAATAATCTAACAAAAAACGATTAGTTTTATCAGATTCCGAATCAATTACCTCATAAGTGCCATTTGACTCCAAGAATGTAACATCTCTGCTTATAACGACTGAGTTAGACTGTGTGTTATAAAGTCTGTATGCTTTTGCATCTGAAGCATAACCAATGAAAACACATTCTATGGATTTGCTGTCCAACTTTTTTCGCTTCATAGCTGGTACGTGAGCAAAAGCTCGACATCCAAATACCTTAAGCATCGACAAATTTGGTTTTTGATTCGTCCAGATTTCTTCAGGTGACTTTTCTCCAGTTCCTTTACATGGGATTCGATTTATGAGATAAGCTGCGGTCATTGCAGCTTCTGCCCAAAACGTCTTCGGTAGGCCCGAGTCGATCAGCATGCAGCGCACTTTGTCCATAATTGTGCGATTCATTCGCTCACATAACCCATTTTGTTGTGGGCTATAGACAGCTGACTTCTGATGCAAAATTCCATTTCTCTCAAAGAATTCTCGGAATTTTGTATTGCAAAATTCGGTGCCATTATCGCTTCTAAAGCACTTTAATTTGTGGCCTGTTTGTTTTTCGGCCATAGTTTTGAATTTAACAAAACACTGAAATACTTCGCTTTTGTCTTTAATTACATAAATGAATACTTTTCGCGAAAAGTCATCGATGAATGACACAAAATGACGAAAACCACTCATAGACTCCACCGACGAGGCTTGACAAACGTCACTATGTACCAATTCCAATAAATTCTTTGCGCGGTTACCTTCATCACTAAAAGGAGAACGGCTTTGTTTTCCTTTCACACATGTATCGCACACACTGTTTCTAGGAATCGAAACATTTTTTAATTCGCTCTTCAAGAAAGACATGTAATTAAAACTAGCATGTCCAAAGCGACGATGCCATAAAATAATATTTTCTTTGGGTTTTGTCGTGACAGTTGGCTCTTTCTGTGACTCAGCAACAAAAGATTTTACATCATGTGCGACATCTAATTTGAACAAATCGTTTACTAAGCTGGCCGTGGCAATTATATTCCAATTTGTGTCAAATATTTTACACCCATCATTCGTAAACAAAACTGATTTGTTGTTTTTTACAATTTGGCTTACCGATAACAGATTAGCGCAAATATTAGGTACATAGTGAACTTTGTTAATTGTTATCTCATTCTGGTTGCTACCGTTTAACACCATTTGCTTTACGTTGCCGATACAATTAATTGAAATTTTATCGTTGTTTGCCACAACAACTTCTTTTTGTACAGGTTCACTTATATTTTCAATGATCGATTTGTGTTTTGTCATATGCACGGTGCAACCACTATCAATGTACCAATCTGATGGCAAATCACTAGATTGAACTATCAGAGATGAAAATAGCATGGCTTCACTTTTTTCATTTTTGTGTTGTTGCTTTTTTTTGTTCTTTGCTGTAGGGCAATTCTTGAAGAAATGTTGTTTGGAACCACATCCAAAGCAATGCTTTACATTCCTTTTTCGATTTTTGACTGCCAAAGCCGTCTCGCCAGTCCCACAAACCTTTGATTATCATGTGAGCTCGTGCACCGACCTTCCATTCAGAGTAATTCTCCCTGCCTTTGAGACGATTGAATGGAATTTGAGAGGTCATTTCTTCAGTTGAATTTTTCGTGTAATATTTGACAAGAATATTTTTACAATCGTCAGCTATATCTGAGATGTCTTCATACGAATCGCTTGCTTTAATTGCCTTAACTTTATCAACCATACGACAAGAATATATCAAGGCAGCTCGCAATTAGGTTAAGCGAAACAAAAATTACAACCAAGGAAAATTTGAAGGAAATATTAACCGCGGCAAATAAATTAAACCAAATATTACTTATTTCTGATAAAATAGGCTGCGGATGGCCCATAACCTGTTAGATTTCTATCGATGGAATTTACCTAAATTACCAGAGATAAAGTAAAACACACGAGGTCCTTTTGGTTACAAGAAAGAGAAGGAAGTGAAGTTTATTACATAAACGTCAAGTTAACAAAAGTCATTAAGTTTATTAGGCATGTTCAATTAACTTTCCAATAGTTATATTCTATTCATGACTCTTTTTTTATTTTTTATATTTTACGAACTTGACAAGTGTCTTCTACACGCGTATTTACTTTTTTTTTCTTTGTTTTTTTTTTTCTCATGTTTTTAAAATTTTTTTAATTCAAAATTTTGCATTTTTTTGTTTCTTTTTTTTATGACTTACAATTTCTTAATTCAAAACTTTAAATTACTTTGTGTTTCCTTTTATATCTGCTTGCATTAAGCAGTCCCAAACTCTTATCTTCCTTAATTCGTATGACCATCACTTTTTTTTATTTTATTTATTCCAAATTATTTCTAATTAAGTGCCGATACGATTAACAACCGTAAATGTAATCGTACTCGGTGAAAATGGACCCCAGCGCGTGCGGTATCTGGGGGGGAAAGAGGCGTGGGATTAAAAAAAAAAAAAGAGAGCGAACACCCGAAGTTGTGACTCTAGGTATTATATTATATTCTCTTTGGTTTTTATACAATGATCTTTGAGAGTATCTATTTTGTATGTGATGGATGGCTTTTGGCAAAATTTGATGCAAACTTAGTTCTGCGTTACCACAGTGTATTTTATACTGAAATTATCAAAAGTTCACAGAGGAAGACAATACAATTTAAATATTAAACACTTTCATACAATCACGTAATTCAAACTTGAAAGAAGGAACCCAAGTTGATTGAGAAAAAGGAAAGTAGATCTGAACAGTGTATTTTATACTGAAATCAATTAAAAATATTAAAAATGGTTTTAGGTACAAGCACGTAATTCAAACTTCGTGTATTTTTATGGGTTGACATCTAATGCACTGAGGAGGTATTATTTAATTATAATATTATATACCTCCTCTATGGTCTAGTTTTTGTAAATTTGTCGACTTATTGCTAGTGTATAGTTATAGGATAAATTTTGTATTGCATATGTAAATCGAAACAGATTTTGGAAAAATCCAGTTCAGTCGAAGTTAAGACTTTTTGAGTCAAGTAGATTTTAAGATATAAAGGATGATGTGAAGAAGGAAGTTATTTTCAATTTTTAAACAAAAATGGAAGTAAATCTTCAAGAGTGGTAACGCTGACCCTCCCCATTTTGAAATCGATTTCTCTGTCAGTACTAACGTAGGTTCTTCAAGAATTAAACAATCTTGAAAGTCGAAAGATGAATTATGTGATGCGAAGGGTGCTCGAATTCTTGAATTATCCGATGCTCTTGATGCAAAAGTGTTAAATGGAAGCTGCGAAGGAGACGCTTATGGAGAGTATACGTTTATCCGAGGGACTGCGTGCTCTGTTATAGACTATTGCTTCGTGTCTGGATTTTGGATTGACGCTCTGAGTTGTTTTAGGGTAGCAACACAAACTTATTCTGATCACATGCCTCTAGAAATTTCGAGTATTATTTTGGGACCAATACTTGCTGATAATGTTAGAAATTTAAAGCTATTACCAAAGTTGTATTGGAACAGTAACTTGCAATATGAGTACCAACAAAACCTTAATACACAAATAACCAAACGAGTGACAGAAAACAAACCACTTCGCATAGAAGAACTCAACCAAATCATAAAAGAAGCTGTTCTAGTTAACAAAAAGACAAGAAGAAAGGATTTGTTTATGCCAAAATGGTTTGATGCTGAGTGCCTTAAGGCTAGAAAAAAGTCATTCTCTTGTCTAAGACTTGTAAGAGAGTTTAGCGCACCTTACTTCAAGGCTATGTATTCTAAAGCTAACAAGGAGTATAAGCTGTTATGTTACAACAAGAGAAAACGTTATGAACAAGAAACAATCGTCACCTTAAACTCTGCAAACTGTTCACCTGATTTCTGGAAGGTCAAAACAATAAACGGGAGAACAAATCGGATTTCAACAACTTTACAAGCCTCCGACCTCCGTGATTATTTCGAAAGATTGCTTAATACTCCCAAATTTTCACCCTCGATTATCTACGCCGAACCGTTTTTTGTTGATGATTTCTTAGATGCACCATTTACATACCTCGAGGTGAAAAACGTCATTGAAAAAGCTAAAGCTGGGAAGGCTCCAGGAGAAGACAGAGTACCTGTTGAGTCTTACAAATATAGCACAACTGAATTTTTAACCGCATTAACGATGGAGTACAACAGAATCTTCCAAACAGGTGAAATCCCTGATAATTTTAAAAGAGCAATCATTTTTCCATTGCATAAAAAAGGAAGTTATGAGGATCCAGAGAACTACAGAGGGATATCGTTCTTGAATTCTTCAGCAAAGCTCTTAAGCGCCCTCATTTTCAAAAGGCTTACAACCTGGATAGAAGTCAGAGGGCAATTAAATGAATATCAAGCAGGGTTCAGGAAAAACTACTCGACTTTGGATCAGATATTTACATTGACAAACATTGCAGAAAGTTACAGAAAGCAGAGAAAAAAGCTTTATGCTTTTTTTGTGGACTTTCGAGCAGCCTTTGACTCCATTTCGCGTGAAGCACTATTTTATAAGCTCTATAAAAACGGAGTTTCTAGTAAAATTGTCATGCTATTAAAAGCAATGTACGAGAAGAATGTGGCTTATGTTTGGGATGGCGACACTGTTTCAGACGATTTTGCATCGGAAATGGGAGTAAAGCAGGGATGTGTCTTAAGTACGCTTTTATTCATCATTTTCTTAAACGATATCATAGACTCAGTTGGTGGGGCAATCCAGTTTGGGAGTTTAAGAATACCTGGATTACTTTTTGCAGATGACATCGTATTCTTGGCAGATTCCGTCGATGGTATGCAACTCATGATGAATAGACTTGAAAATTATTGTGAACTTTGGAACCTCACTGTGAATTTAGATAAGTCTAAAATGATGATTTTCAGAGATGGAGGTGGAAAATATGCACGCAGCGAAAAATGGAGATTCAAAGGAGAAAATGTTTCTATAGTTCGAGAGTATAAATATCTTGGAGTAATCATCACACCAAATCTCACCATGAACAACCACTTTAGATAAAAACTAGCCGAAGCTAAAAGAGCTGTGTCTTCAGTATGGGGACGTTGCTTTGACAATTAATTTATTGAGCATAGCGCAAAAATCCAGCTCTTCCGTGCAACTGCATCCACAATATTGCTATATGCAGCTCAAGTTTGGGGATACCGCCGATTTGAAGAGGTAGAAAAGTTTTTGAGATACTTTTTGAAACGAATTTTCCGCCTGCCTTCGAATACACCAACGTACATGCTGCACCTAGAAACCAGGGTTTCGCCTCTGTTTTTGGACACACTCAAGCTGCACTTTAATTATATATTAAGAGTATTAGAAATGGGTGATAAGAGGTTACCCAAAATAGTGTTAAAAAACATTCTAGCCAAAAAATGAAACCTTGTCGTAAGCTGGGAAGACCTCGGAAACGATTTAGGGGAAAGTGTAACCATCACAAGTAACACAAGCCCGGAGGAGTTAAAAACTGTTTTTAATTCACTACTTAACGGGGTAAACCACTTCGCCAACTATAAATTCAGAACGGATGCGCAATCTTCACTGTATAGAACCATCTACAGTCAGCTCAATTATGACCTCAATGAAAATACATACTTCAAAAACCGTTATTCCCTTAAAATGATCCAGTTTATTTTTAAAATAAGAGGTGAAATTCTCAACTTGAATTTCATCCCACATCGAGAAGACTTGCCAATTCTGTGTGCTGTGACCTATGCAATCTCAAAGAAAGAGAGGATGTGTATCATTTCATAGGAAGATGTCCAATTTTAAATGAATTTCGTGTAAGGTACTTCGGAGGGAACTCGTTGGATATGAATGGAGTCTTGGCTATTCTGAATGGTAACATTGGCTGGGAACTTCTGTACAAGTTTATAATTACTGCACTTAGTTACAGACAGCGTATTATTGGAGGAGATTTTTAAGCTTTCCTATTTATATATAGTATTAACGAATTCGTCAATCTGGTAGAAGGCTGTATGCCAAACCTTATTAAACTTAGATAAATATAAAATGTTCTGTTAATCTTATGTAACAATTTGTTAAATAAAGTTCTAACTAACTAACTAACTACTAACGTAGGTTCCTCGTTACGGATTTTTTATTAGAAATACTACCCTTTGATTGTTGCTTTTGAATAGGTAATTTTTTGTACACACTGCGAACTACTTTTCTTATTTTTCCAGTTGAACAAAACAATAATAAAAAACAAAATCTTATAAGAGCACCAAAAACATGCATAATTATATAGTTTTTAGGATATGTTTAACACTGTGCGATCATGAAGAGGGTTTAAAGGGGTTGGTGTTTTTTCCCGGAAATCAACTTCCCGGATAACGATTGCCCGGAAAACACTTTCCCGCACTACTTTTTCCAGTGCAACGATTGCCCGGAAAACATCCTACCTTTTTTTTCATAGGAAACTAATCATTTTTTGTCACTCAAAGTTTTGAGAATTAAGGATATCGAAATCTGATACCTTTTTAGACTTTCCTAACAACCCTGAATTAGGCCCTTTTTGAAAAACATAAATTTTATGAGACACCAAGTCCTGAGAATCATTGAGAACGAAGCATTCCAATTTTTCGTTCAAATATTTCGATATAAGCAGTTGCTTTTTTGGGAAAATCAGTCAGTCCCAGATAATTTTTTAATAATACAAACTTTGTATTTTATTTGATTGTTTATAAAAGATATGTACTCTATTCCTCTAAAGGATAAAACGTTCTTTTCAGAACGAAGAAAAATTCAAAAAGAAATATGACCTTAAATTGTTAGTAATAATGTTTGAGACAAATGGCTCTACTATACTCGTTCAATTAACTGGCTAAAAAAGTTGAACCTGTTCCGGTATGATTCTATGACCTTACATCAGTTTTTGCAGCGTATGTCATCTAATTGTTGTTTAAGCTGTATACAAAGCTCTAGTAATTTGTTACTTAATGACTGCAAAAAATGTACAAGAATTTAACAAGATTTCCAAGAATGCAAGCAGTAAAAAAGGAATGCATTCTTTTGACTTCAAGTCGTTTAAGTGCTCTAAATGATTTTGTTTTACTAAAGACTTCAAAATTAACTCAGATAATACTGACATGAAGTCAAAATATTCGAAAAATAACTAAGTCTATAATCTCTTAAATGATTGCATTCGTTGACAGCTCTGAACCGTAGATACCTGGTCCTCGGTTGCAACTTTAAAATTAGAGCGACTTCCTGCGATTAGATATTTACTTATTTATCCGATTGTCTCCGAAACAGACAAGTGTCGGAACTCGGAACTAAAAATATTGCTGTATGTACCAGAAGTTGCATCTGCTAGATTGCACATCTATTTTTTCTTTCATACACAAAGGAGAATGACTCTCCAGACGCTGATTCCCGAAGTTTTAATTGAAACAAAATATCCACGATTATTCTTTACTATGAAAACATACAAAAATCATCAAAGAAATGTTATGAAGCAATTTAACAAAGCATACAGAGAGCTCTAATCGAAATTTTGGATTTATTTTTTATCGGCAAACTTTAGGATTCTCGTCAGCATTGTGGTTGTACAGGGTATCTGCTTTTGTTGATGCATCATTGGCAAGTCGGGAGTGCACGATTCAAAGTCAAATGCTACTCGTTGACAAACAAATGTTAATAATGTAAGAATATCATATGTTTTTCCATTGGCATCGAGTTCCTTACATAGGGATTGCATAAACCAAGATCCCTTGGTTGTGTTCCGCCAAGAATAGAATCCTTAAAGACATTTTTTTAAAAGGCGATAGCTTGAAAAACATAACATATCACTTACCTGGAATTGTTGAATAAGCAATAAGAAAGTCAGCATGTACTGGAATGCGGTAACTCATCGAAGATTCACCATCGGTTTCAGTTTTTTCAAGCGTTATGCCTGAATCTAAACGATCACCTTGGCAAGCTTGAATAAAGAACAATTTCGGCTTACCAGCGAGTGTCTTACAGTTTTGGGCTGTAAAACAATGTGCAATTGAATCGAGCTTGTATTGAGAATCTTTGGCATAGATGTAACCCATTTCACCGTGGGATAGAATTGCAACCAGAATACAATCACTATCGGTGTGATCCATTCGTGCCACTAAAAGGCAAATAAATATCAAAATTAAATATCTTTCGGTCCTGCGCAGAAATATTCTAACACAAGATAACATATCGCTATTTCTACGAAAGGACCTCGCAGGAAAAAATCACTTTTTTGGAATTAAGCTAAAAAAAATGCACAAAAACCAGAGCCACCTTTTGGTATTTTTGGTTGAATGTTTGTTAAAAAAAAAATTAAATTAAAAACTCGAAAATACATTACCTCGTTAGTCTCAAAAGTGAGTTTTTGAGTCGTTTTTTACTGTTAAAATTTACTCGAAAAATATTAAACTTAATTATTCAGTGTTTTTTTGATTTAATAAACTAGCAGTTGGCCGGGACTTCGTCCGCCTCTACCTTATCCACATCTTCGACTTGTGCATCATGCACGCATGAGAATTTTGTAACAAATTTATTTTAAAACAGTGGACTCTCTCTCTAAATCAGAATTGTTCTTAACTCGTAGCCTTCAAAAAAAATAAAAAAACACAGAGTGCCGCACCAGCTGTTGAAAAGTCAAGGCCTAAGTGGCTTACTCTCATCAACAATTCTCTAGGTGCATGTGAAGAATTGAGGGGACCTACAATTTAACGCCGATTCCAAACGGCAAAGTTGATAACAGATTGATACTCTTGGAAGCTTTGTCACTTCTTCGCAAGAGGCAGTGCCCGTGAAAGATGAAATAAAAACTATGGGCACGAGTAGGACTCGAACCCATGACGTTCTGCTTAGCAGCCAACGCACCTAACCACTAAGCTACGGACACTACAACTCGTAGCCTTAATATATGTATAATTTTCCCCGTTTAACAACACTTTTCCGACCAAGCCAAATATATAGGCCTCATTTTAAACAAAAAAAACTAAATTGGAAGGCAAATACAAATATTGATGAAAGAGTAAAAAAGGCTACTGTTGCGCTGGCCAAATACTTCAGTAATCAGACCGATACTCATTTATGGTAGACCGCACTGGACAACATGGTAAATCTAAATAAACCTTTTAAAGTCCAGTGGTCAGCAGGTATGTGCATCACAGGAGCACTTCGCTCAACACCAACAGCAGCCCTGGAAGTGCTTTTAAACCTAACACCTCTTGACATCTTCTCCAAAATGGTGGCAGCCAGCTTATGGGTGAGGCTTATAGCCACCTGTCAATGGATCAGTAACACTGGTCAGATCTATCCCAGATCGCTTAGACTATACCACCCCAAAAATGCGTTTCGATAGTAGCTTCCAAATTTCAATCCCTTCAAGATCTTCCTTGAAAAAAAGAGAGACATCTGAAAGACAATACGGTACACTTCTACATAGACGGTTCAAAGACCGATTACGGCGTTGGAATTGGTATCTATTCGGAACAACTGAATCTCAGTCTATCATGTAGATTTCACAGTCAATGTAGTGTGTTCCAGGCAGAAGTAATGGCGATTAAAGAGGCACTATCCTGGCTCAAAGAAAACGTTATATCTTGCAATGATAAACGAATTTTCTCGGACAGCCAAGCCGCCCTCAAATCTCTCGCGTCTGTCTCCACGAACTCTCAAATAGTCCACTACTGTCGGTCATCTCTGAATGATATTAAGACACCACACCCGGATGATTCGCTGACCTTTGTTACACCATCACAACGAAAGCTAACGTAATCACATGTAAACAATTCACTGTCAAGAAAATCAGGGATCAGATTTAATTCAGTCAATGCAAAAATGTCGTATGGAAATGTTTGAGTTAGAAAAAAGGTTGGATGTTTTTCTACGGAGCCCTTTTACGTTTTGGCAGTAGATCGTAAGACAAGTTTTTATTGTCTGGCGAGAATTAGGAACATGTTAACTTATGTTAAAGATACTTATTACTACGATGGCGATTGCGTTGGTGATTCGAGATTTTCTTTGAATTTAAGTAATTTGAGTAGGAGGCCAAGTCATCTGAGACCATATGGGTAATAAAACTACTTGCTTCATGATAAGAGTAGTATATTTTACGGAGGCTGGAGATGTCGGTAGGGAGACCTTCTTGGTGAATAGAAAGCATTACTTTGGTTTCAGTCGTTCCATCAAATGCAGATAGTCAGGTTGATCATGCAGATAAGCTAGGTATAGTCGAACACTATCGTATATTCTATAATCTCTTAATCTAGCCATTGTGTATCGAGATTCAGTGGAGTTGGAAGTCTGCATAGCTAACTTGACATTAGGTGGGAAAAGTGTGTCGAGGAATTGGTGCTTAATTGATAAGGAGTAATTTTTAGATGAAGCTAGATCAGAAGATGCGGTATATGATGGGTGATAATTTCGATTTCTTTTTTGCAGAAGGACTAAGGGTATGCGAGAGAACGAAATTTGGATACTTGGATTTCGAGACATGAACTGGCAACGACCGACACAAAATGTCTCTCTAACTAACTTCATTAAAAGTAGAAAATGGTTTAAGTTCATTACTCTCCCATGAGTAACTACTTCAGTGGTATCACAATGGACTCTTGAGGTCTAAGTGAGTCAATAACAACTAGACAGCCATTCTAAGCTAACCTAGCAGCACTTTTCACTGATGCTTTGCTCTTATTATTCGTAATTTATTAGCGTAACGTTTTATAGCTTAAACCCTTCCTCGATAAATGGACTTTTCCACACAATTTGATTTAGTAGTTCCTGAAATCAACACGTTCAAGCAAACAACAGAGGCCTTTAAAAAATAATATTTCTTGACGTTTTTGCAACATTTGCTATTGCTCGCAGCATAATATAGCTTCAAGCACAGATAACAAATTTATACAGATGTCTCACCCTTATGGCGAGAAACGATATATGAAACTGAAAGCTACCAAAAAAATAAGCTTTTTCCAAAAGCTTTAACACATTCACTTAATCCAATAAAATCTATTTTGGCTCATCTCATCTCCTATAAATGAATACTTACACAAAGAAAAAAGCTCCCGAAAGCTCCTTGTCTGTTAAGGCTTTGTCTGTTAAGGGCAAAAAATGATTCATTTTTTTCTGCAGGGATGAGACATCTGTATAAGTTAATTATCTGTGCTTCAAGCCTTCTTCGTAAAATGGACTATCAAACAAAAAGAGAATCATACCATTCGAACCAGTAGTTCCAGAGATTACCGCGTTCAAACGAACTAACTCTTCAGCTTTATATATTAGTATAGATAGATATAGATTGGCTACAAGGAATATAAATTGGGGCACTCAGCCGATACCCTCAGTCGCCAGTGCTATGTGTATATGTAGTTCGTTGCTTTTATGTGCGAAGTACTGTGATATCATCATAAATAGGGGCAAATACATACGAGGGCCTTTCCGTGCTTTAATTTCAGAATACTTTGATACATACGAGGTACTGCAAAAACAGCTTCTTAGTGATTGTGAAACACAACCCAAAAGTTCTAACGAGGTCCTTCTGTAGAACCAGCGAAATCAATATATGATAAATTGAAATAAGGGATCATCTATACCAACATAACTGACGAGCATATTTACCTTCATCAATGATTTTTTGTATTTCTTTCAGTTTTTTATCTTTGTGAATAATGACCTCAAACTGCAGATTTTTCAGTGAAGTATATAACCGCTTGCAGTCCTCTTCGGTCCCAGATCTCGATTTGAGGGATGGTATTTCAAAGCATTCATGATTGAAAATAAGCGCGAGACCACGATTTTTGTGCTTCATGTTGTATTCGGCGGCATGGCGTTCAGCCGGCATACGCGCCAATAATCTGTTACTACCTGCATAGCATCTGGGGATTACAGCAAAAAAACAAACAAAAAATGAAACAATTTGAGTGCAATGAGAACTAAATAAAAATTACGATTGCAATTTTTTATTAATGCCAAGATAGCTCACTAAAAATCATGCATCATGAGCTTGACACAAAAAAGTATGAACTTGGTTGGCCGTATATGGACTTGAAATACATTGACCGGTTCATTAAATTGGTCATTTTCGGACTCTAGGTCAATAAAGATAATAATTGTTTTTATTGCAATAGTTTTATGTATTTTACTGACTTACTAGACAAACAAAAGAATTTTTTTCCAGCTAGTCCAGACGTCGATATAAAATAACAAAAATTTACTCACGCTTCAGTGATAAAAGCATCGCCGATATCATTAGAATTTACTTCTTTAAGATCTTCGGCCATGGTCAACTTGTTAAAACTTCTGTTTTCCTTGTTATTTTAAGCTATTTATTGACACTAAAGACTGAAGATATAAAATTGAATATTGAACCAGTAAATAAGTAAGGATAAAATATTATTTTGGATTTTGGCGACCAATCGATCTGTCAACTTTTTGTTTAGACTTTACAGTAGGCTCTGTGTGTCTGTGTACGGAACAACGAACAACGATATATCGATATTTTTGCTCGATGTGTTGATATTTCATTTTTCGATATTTCGATGTATCGATATAAAACTCCGAGTATCGAAAGGCTTTTATATAGGCGTTTTTCTTTTTTAGTTCGGAGCTCTGAGCTCAGAGTCTTCTGAGCTTGCTGAAAAAGACTCTGAACAAAGTTAGCTCTGAACATTTTCTGAACGTTCTGATGTAATTTTGAAATCCAATTCAGCACTTAATATTCATGATTTTTTGTATTTGCATAATTGTAATTAATAAATAATATAATAGACTATTATTTTTAACAAAATTTTTCCTTTTTCCTTCACCATTTTAATAATTTTAAAAATGTCTTTTCATTTTACCAAATCTCACATGCTTGACATTTGTTTGTTCAGGCCTTTGTATATATATTTGGGGGTATTATCAAGATTGGTTTTTTTGCTTGGTTTGACATATCTTCTGTCAAACCAGGCAGAGAACACACAATACAAACTATGTAAAAAAAAATGGTTATCTCTGCTTGTAACCAGTAGTCGCTTCAGTCGAATTCCATTTCGATTATACCTGTTAAATTAAAAAGGTTCAGGCATTTTGCTCACAATGCTTGATCTCTTTTTTTTTTTCTGAGCGCGTCGGTCGAACTCTGAAGACTCAGAACAGTGCTCTGACAAAAAAAGGAATGTCGTTTTCCATTAGTCTTTTTTTGACGTTTCTTGTTCTAGCACCAATGGAACGGGTTATGATATATGTCATTCTTCGGCCGATTCTATTTTCAAAACAGAAGAGTTCTGCGCTTCTCAGAAGCATTCTGTCTGTCAAAGTCAGTTCAATGGAATGGTTTCAGAACACTTCTGGACTCTTCCGAATCCTTCTGCACGACCAATGGAAAACGACATAACACAACTTTGATGCTCTGAACACACTGAAATAAAAAAGAAACACAATTTTTTAGTTTGGCAGATCAGGCTCTGTTCAGATGTAAAAAGAAAAACGCCTTACATTTGGGGAATAGTCTCAAGATGGAAAACGATGGTGGTGGCATCTTGACAATTATTAACAGAAGCCGTTTTTTTTGTTTACATAAGTTTGTATTATGTGTTCTCTGTATTGGTAGTACTAGCTGTTCCATATACAAAGGTCTTGGCGTCATGGAGGGCAAACAACTTCACTTAGGTCGAAATTCATTAAACAAGAAATATGAAACATACCTTTTCCTGTAAGATTATTGAAAATTTAAAATTAAATATTTACTATTTTATCTTCTTTGTTAATTGTTTATGTTAATCTGTACAAAAACTGCCTCCTGAGGGCTATGTTTTTGGTTTTTGTTTTCCAACTTCTTTCTCTTGCATCCCTTACGTATACTAAGATCTTCATTTCCTGAATAAAAAAAGAAACTCTTTAAGATACAAACTATTGAAATATTAAGAAAAATAACAAAAACAAATTGTACGCAAATCGCGCCTTTGTTTGTCCTCCACCACAATTGAATAAGAAGTACAGGAAGGGGTCTTATGAACAAGAATTGAAGCAATTTTCTAAGTAGTGTGAGTTTCACAAACACAAGCGCATTACAACAGGGCTGGTCTGCAGTTGAATAGTTAATCTCAGGGGCGCCAAGCAAAATTTGATTAAATCAAGATTTCATCGATTTAGCTTCAACTTTTTTTTTTTTCAATCTCAATTCTTTTTTTAGGAAGCATGGTGTTTTAACACTTAAGATGCACTGCAGGGTTTTTAAATTTTAATTTTTTTATTTTCCAGTACATTTTCTTGATTTTTCATCCGTAATTCATCACGTTTATTACGCCTATTGTAATACAACCAACAAATAAAAACGTTTCGAAACATGCTGGAAGAACTATTCAAAACAACCGTGCACACTACGGGAACTCAACGAATTGCAGCGCCTTACCATCACGAACAGAAATAATACACCCCTGAACTCGACTGACATCACAGTCAAAGTTTGACAGCACTTACCCTTAAAATCGACAGCACATACCCTAAAAATCCACATCATCGGCCATTTTTGTTGCTTCACTCACGTACACTGTACATGTAGCTAACAGCGCTTCCTATTCTTCTTATTCAATGGGCTAACCTCACAATAAAACTTGGCGGCCCACTAGATGGGTCCGCCTGCAGCCTTCGAATTGAGTTCCAAACTCCTAACAAAAAGACAACATTTACAACAAACTACGCAAATATGACACCCCTTTTACCACTCACCACTTGCCACGGTTTTTTTTTTTTTTCTTCTTCGTGGCTCTTCCTCATTGATTGTTTTGTTTGTTTTCAATTTATGTTTTTGTTAATAATTTTTTTTTTCAGGGGTCACTTTTTTTTTTTTTTTTCTTTAACTTGGGTTTTTCCTTGGTTTTTTTTCTTCACAATTTAAGTTTTATTGTTTTTTTTTTTTTTGTATTAAGACCACACCACATAAAAATCTCGTATTCTCTTCTAGAGATTCCTTTCCATTGAATAAGAAGTACAGGAAGCGCTGTTAGCTACATGTACAGTGTACGTGAGTGAAGTAACAAAAATGTCTGATGATGTCCATTTTTAGGGTATGTGCTGTCAATTTTAGGGTATGTGCTGTCAAACTTTGACTGTGTTTGTCAGTCGAGTTCAGGGGTGTATTATTTCTGTTCGTGATGGTAAGCCGCTGCAATTCGTTGAGTTCCCGTAGTGTGCACGGTTGCTTTGAATAGTTCTTCCATCGTCTTTCGAAACGTTTTTATTTGTTGGTTGTATTACAATAGGCGTAATAAACATGATGAATTACGGATGAAAAATCAAGAAAATGTACTGGAAAATAAAAAAAGTGAACATTAAAAACCGTGCAGTGCATCTTTAGTGTTAAAACACCATGCTTCCTAAAAAAAGAATTGAGATTGAAAAAAAAAGTTGAAGCAAAATCGATGATATCTTGATTTAATCAAATTTTGCTTGGCGCCCCTGAGATAAACTATTCAACTGCAGACCAGCCCTGTTGTAATTCGTTTGTGTTTGTGAAACTCACACTAATTAGAAAAATGCTTCAATTCTTGTTCATAAGACCCCTTCCTGTACTTCTTATTCAATGTTCTTTTCACATTAAGCCCATGCCGAAATCTTTCAGATCAGACAACTCATCCCAATCCCCGATCAAAAAGCGTGATCTCTTGTCTTTTGTGTCCCCATCGACTTCGACCTAGCGCCACCTACTAACAAGCAGAGAAAGCTATTGTTTTGTATAGGTTTTTATTGAGCAAAAATGAAGCAGAGTAAATTGAACGTCAATCTTGATAATTCCAGTATTAGATATACAAATCCTAACCCCTTTGTATTCACATTTGGGAAATAGTCTCAAGATGGCAGGCGATGGTGGCGCCATCTTCAGAATTTTGACCGAAACAGTTATTTTTACCTAAGTTTGTATTGTATGTTCTCTGCTTGGTCGGCCTTCGTAACAAAATGTTTGGATTTGTTTGAATCTATTCAGACAAATACGAACACAAAAGAAGGTCGGCGTTGTTCTGAACCGTTTGCTAGTGGGGAGCTACCCACGTTACAGTCGGGCACTAAAGTGTATAACAAAAAAAAAATGCAATTCACTACAACATAAACATGCGTTGAAAAAGTATAAATAAAACTTAATTCTAATATAACAGTAGCAACATAAGGTTATATCACAGATTTATATTGTCAAAACTTGGTATCGAGAATATATGATCAGTAAAATATCACAGTTGGAAATATCTAAACTAATATCACAGATAACAAAAGTTTTAAATATCACAGTTTTAGCTTATTAAATTAGTATCACAGTTTTAAGACTATGTTTAAGGGTGTAAATATCACAGATGTAGATGTATAAATACAATAAATAAAAGTAAAACGTTAAAATATAATAAATAACACTAAAATAACACAACATGCAATAAATATATAAATTAACATAAAGAACTACAGTTAAACACATAATCACGAACATGCACAGTCATATTGGGCCAGTAAAAATATTGCCTAATCCGGTTAAGGGTTTTTGCAATGCCTCCATGAGCGGCGTTAGGGGGATCATAGGCCCTACGAATGATGCATTCCGTGAGTTCAAAAGGAACCCACAGGAGCCAAGCATGCTCATGCATCGCTTCATCTCCTACTTTCTTCAGGGCCTTCTTATAAATGAAGCCATCTACTACCTTCAGATCAGGCAATTCTTCCTGGTGATCGCCTATCGTCCGAACCAAGTCCGTATACTCGTCGGATTTGAATTCCGCCGACTCCAAGTCAATCATCGGAGCAACGTCTTCGAGAACCAAAGAATCTACTTGTACCCGAGAAAGAGTATCCGGTACTACGTTTTGACTGCCTTTACGGTGCTGTACGTCGAAGGCATAGGACTGCAGTAGCAGACTCCACCTGGCGAGTTTACCACTCAGGTCCTTCATGCTCATTAGCCATTGAAGGCTAGAATGGTCAGTTATGACACTGAAGTCCATCCCCTCGACATACGGCCTGAATTTCTTCACAGCCATCACTGCGGCCATACACTCCTTCTCAGTGACACTGTAGTTCCTCTGGCACTTATTAAATAATAACGCAAATGCAGTCTTATCCCTACTCTGTTTTTCCAGCGGTATTTGCCAGAATGCTTCTTTTAG
>CAKKXW010000222.1:27460-37958 GCA_920937365.1 Sphaerophoria rueppellii | reverse complement strand
CCCACCCGATCTTGACGAAGTGAAGATAGCGATATCTAAACTTATGTCGAACAGAGCCGCTGGAGCAGACGAACTGCACCACAGCTAATTTGCAAAATTTGGTCGGAGGGAAGCATGCCCGATGAATGGAACCTCAGCATCGTATGCCTGATCCTCAAAAAAGGAGATTCCCTGAACTGCACCAACTACAGAGGTATAAGTCTCCTTAACATCGCCTATAAGATCTTGTCTGCCGTGCTGTGTGAACGTTTGAAGCCCTTCGTCAACAACCTGGTAGGTCCTTATCAGTGTGGCTTCAGACCCGGAAAGTCCACCATCGATCAAATATTCACCCTACGGCAGATCTTGGAGAAGACCCAGGAACCTCAAATCGATACCTACCACCTTTTCAAAAAACGTTTTAGACAAGGCGATGCGCTGTCATGCGATTTTTTCAACATCATTTTTGAAAAGATTGTCCAAAATTCCAACGTAAACACAAGAGGCACAATCTTTCAAAAGTCCGTCCAGCTACTAGGAAACGCAGACGATATTGACATAATTGGAGGAACACTGCGTGATGTCAGTAGAGGGTTCGTGAGTCTTGAGACGGAAGCCAGGAAAATAGGTCTAGTGGTTAACGAGGGCAAGATCAAGTTAATGCTGTCGACAAGAAAGGACTACCAACATCGACGTCTTAGATCAAACGTCAACATAGACAGATTTAACTTCGAGATAGTTAAGGACTTGGTCTACCTAGGATCCGCTATCAACTCAGACAACAACACCAGCGTTGAAATCAAACGAAGAATCACTCTTGCCAATCGCTGCTTCCTTGGACTTAGAAGGCAATTGAGTAGTAAAGTCCTCTCCCGAGCAACTAAAATGACGTTCTACAAAACAATTATCATGTATGGTGCAGGACCATGACAACATCTGATGAAAATGCTTTGGGCTGCTTTGAGAGAAAAATTCTTCGAGTGATTTTTGGTCCTGTTTGCATAAATGGAGAATGGAGACGAAGATTCAACCAAGAACTGTACGAGGTGTTCAGCGACACTGACCTAGCCAGTAAAGGTTAAGACATGTAGAGCGAATGGAGAACAATGCTCCGGTTCGTAGAGTCTTCGAATTCAACCCGGAAATACGTCGCAGAAGAGGAAGACCGCTACACCGGTGGTAGAGGACCTGAACCAACTTGGCGTAGGAAACAAGAGACAGCTAGCTAGGGACCGAGCTGGCTGGAGACGTTTGTTGGATGAGGCCCCGGTCCGACCTGGACTACAGTCCAGGCTACCATAAGTAAGTAAGTAGATAAGATCCCAATCAATCTTAACATTCAAAATCGATTTAAACTTCTTCCAATTGATAAAAATGAAAAATAATCTCTAGTTGAAATTCTTTTATCAACTAGAAGTGAACTTGTTTTCGGCAATTGACTTAATTCGCCTCTGTATAAAACTTAAGGTGAACAAAGTTATTTAGAAAGAAAGGCCAACCCATCACAAGTCTCCTCTTTAATACCTTTGAGCAGAATGTGTAAGAACAAAACAAAAATAAAAAAAGATCCTGGCCATCTATTATTAGTTTCCATCCTCAAAACGTATAAACAGGATGATGGTGTATCTCTGTATCCGTTTGTCGCAACATCGGGCGCGCAATGATAGCACCATGACAATGACGGTGTCATAAGAGCAATACTGACTAGAGTTCGCTCTTTCTCCGTCTCTGTATATAGATGGTTAGGGAGAAAGGTAAGTGTGAAACTGGCTATGTATCATGATGATGCAATGCGATATGGAAGTACGAATTCCTTAGAGATTCTGGTGTACAGTGAATCCTTGTGTACGATGAGGTGTCATTATAATATTCTCTCTCCTACCCAGTATTATCCCTGAATCCTCTGAATGAATAAAGGTTTACTTAAGTATACATTGCATTATTTGGTTCGTCTTATGTTCACCTTCATTTATTAAGGATGCGAGAAGTTTTTTTTTCTGGGTTGCGCTCTGCTTTTTTGAAGGATACAAATCGGGACAGTTGAGGGATTAAGGATGCATGAGAATCTCTTGGAGGTGTCAAATGGAAAAAATGTCGACTTTTGATTGGACAAGAAGTTGGTCTATGTTGTTGTCTGTTAATTGAACTTAGGAGGACACTGAATCTTTAAAGTCCGCCTTTCATTTATTCTCCCAAGAAAAATGATGAAATTTTCTTTTAAATTCAGAAAACATATTTATTTTTATTATTTTAAGTGTTCATTTCTAACTACATGGAGCGATTACAATATATTTCTTGAATAATAAAATAAAAATTAATGACCAGAAAGAGAGAGAGAGAGTTAGAAAAGAGAAGTAGAGAGTTAGAACCAAGAAATCATCACAAAACTAATGCACACTAAATGCAATTGCTTTCGACAGAGAACTATGTTCCTTCATTTCTGACTGTTTATTTAGATATCCTTGGACTTTTCCTTCTCCGTTTGCAAATGCACAACAAGGATACGAATCAGATCGAGAAATCAAATGGTCCAAGGAAATACGAAGAAAAACTACAACCAAGGAATTTATAATGGAATTGAAGTTTTTCCTTACGGTTATTATTCAAGAATGTTTTGCTATACAGTGAGAGAAAGATATGAAATTCTTTTTGTTTTCTTTTGCTGGTGCATTGTGCTGGAATGGTGATGGTGGAAGCCGATATAGATGCCATCATCGGGGTCGTTTTCGTCGCAAATGGCATGCATTGAGTTATAATTTGTCTGGACCATTAAAAAAAATGATGTCCAGAATTATTCTGATGAAGACAAAACTATTCCATTTAACAAATATAAAATGAAAGAGAAGTACAACTTGTGAATATACATAACGACAGACATGTTGACCTTTTGCAAATTCGACAGAACTATATTGAAGCTATAACATTGAAGTTGTCCTCGGCGATTTAACCGCAAAGCTGGGAAAATGGGACATCTTTGGTGGAACAGTCAGAAACCACAGCAGGCACGACACCACTTCTGACAACGCATTCAGGCTGATCGATATTGCTTACTTACTTACAGTCCGTTGTGGACGTGGGCCTCAATCAACAGTGTCCGCCAGCTAGCTCGGTCCTTAGCTAGTCGTCTCCAGTTTTGCACTCCAAGTTGACTGAGGTCCTCTTCCACTTGAAAGCGCCACCTGAGTCGCGGTCTTCCTCTCCTCCTACGTCCCTCGGGAATAGTGTCGAAGGCTTTCCGGCCCAGAGCATTCGTGTCTATTCGCTCTAAATGACCGAGCCATCTGAGTCTCTGGACCTTGACCCTTCTAGCTAGGTCCATGTCGTTGTACAACCCGTAAAGTTCGCTGTTGTATCTTCTTCGCCATTCCCCTTCAATGCACACGGGGCCAAAGATGACCCGAAGAACTTTCCTCTCGAATCTGCCTAAGGTACTTTCATCCGATTAAGTCAGGGTCCATGCTTCCGCACCATACAGCAGGACTGGGCTAATGAATGTGTTGTACAGTTTTACCTTAGTTGCTCGAAAGAGGGCTTTTCCACTCAATTGTTTTCTTAGCCCAAAGAAACAGCGATTAGCAAGAGTTATTCTTCGTCTGGTCTCGGCGCTGGTGTTACTGCCCGTGTTTATAGCGGAGCCTAGGTAGACAAACTTCTCTTCTACCTCGAAGTTATATGTGTCTATTGTGACGTTCTGCCCGAGCCGTCGGTGTCGGGTGTCCTCCCTCGAAGACAGCATATACTTCGTTTTTCCCTCGCTGAACCCATTTTTGCCGCTTCTGTCTCAATTCTGACAAAGGCGCCATTGACATCACGCTGTGTTCTTCCCATTTTATCAATATCATCGGCATACGCGAGAACTTGAACAGATTTTTGGAAGATAGTGCCTCTGGTGTTGACGTTGGAGTTCTGCACTATCTTCTCAAGAAAGATGTTAAGGAAATCGCATGACAGTGCATCGCCTTGTCTGAATCCTTTTTTGACGTCGAAAGGTTCCGTAAGCTCGTTGCCAACCTTGATGGAGCAGCGTGAGTTCTCCATCGTCATTTTGCACAAGCGAACGAGCTTGGCAGGGATGCCAAAACCAGACATAGCTAGCTTTATACAGTTCGTCTCTGTAGATGCTGTCATACGCGGCCTTAAAATCGATTAAAAGGTGGTAGGTATCGATTTGGAGTTCATAGGTCTTTTCCAGGATCTGCCGCAACGTGAAAATTTGGTCGATGGTTGACTTTCCTGGCCTGAAGCCACATTGATAAGGACCAATCAGATTGCTTGCGGCAGAGTGGATTTGTAGGCGATGTTTAGTAGACTTATTCCTCTATAGTTGGCGCAGTTTAGAGGATCTCCCTTATTCAGGATAGGGCAAACAATGCTGAGGTCCCATTCATGCATTCCTCTGACCATATCTTACAGATGATTTGGTGCATGCTCCTATCTAGCTCGTCGCCTGCTGCTTTGAACAACTCAGCAGCTAGTCCATCTGCTCCAGCGGCTTTGTTGATCGATTTTGCTGCGGGGCGATAACTTGTGCAAGCAAGCACGATTTTCCCATCCCACATCTCACGATCTACATCCATAAGGTAAAATGGAGGTATCCCGAATCAATCAACCGTGAACTCAGATTGATCACATTGCGATCGACAGAAGGCACTTGTCCAGCATTTTAGATGTTCGAACTTTGCGAGGAGTCAACATCGACTCGGACCACTACATCGTCGTAACCAAGGAATTGCTACGAATATCCCCACCACGACCAAAACAAGGAAACCCCCGGTTTGACGAAGACGAAGAATGAAGGCAGGCGCATGCAGGCAAACTGGAGCTCTGTGTGCAAAAGAGGAGAGAGGCACGAGGAATGAAGTTCGGAAGTTTTACCGGAAGGTAAAACAGCTGGCTTAGGGTCATCGAACAAGATCCAATGCCTGCAGTAATGACCAAGAGAACATCATAGTAGAATCGCAGTCGAGGCTGGGGATTTGGAAAGACCAACTCTGTAGGTTGTATAGCAGCCCGACGACGGACGAACAGAATCCCTCCGTTAAGCAGGAGCCAACACCAGAGGCACTTTCAAATTCTCGCCTACACCGATGATATTGATATAATGGTAGGAACCCAGCGTGCTGTCAATTGCGCCTTTCTGAGAGTTAAGACAGAAGCGACAAAAATGGGTTTGGCGGTAAATGAGGGCAAAACGAATTATAAGCTGTCTTCGAGGAAGAACACCCAACACCGATGGTTCGGACAGAACGTAACAATAGACGTTTATAGTTTCGCGGTAGAAGAGGAGTTTGTCTACCTTCGCTCCGCTTATATAACACGGGCAATAATACCAGCGCCGAGAACAGACATCAGACGAAGAATAACTCTTGCTTATCCCTGTTCCTTTTGGGCTATGAAAGCAATTGGGTGGTTAAGCCCTCTACAGAACAAATAAGGCGACGCTCTATAGCACCCTCATTTTCCCTCACCTGATATATGGTGCAGAAGTGTGGACCCTATCAAAAAAAGATGAGAGCAACTCAGGCCGCTTCGAGAAAAAAGTTCTTCGGGTTATCAATGCCGATGAGGGACGGAGAAGAAGATTCCAGAGAGAACTTTACGGGTTGTAAAACGAAACGGACCTTGCCACAGGAATCAATGCTCCGGCCCTGAAAGCTTTCGACAGTTTTGTCTAGGGGCGAAGAAGTAGAAGAAGACAGCGACTCAGATAACGCACCTAAGTGGAACAGGACCTCGTCACTTTAAAAAGGTAAGCAATAATTTCATGTGAAATCTACTTTCGTACTCGTGCTATGGTTAGAGACGTATGGTATCTCTATTAGTCTTCGACGCTGGCAAATTAAGTGCGTGATTGTTCTGGGCTCTGTCCGAATAGCCGGAAAACAGCATTTGTTGACTTAGTTCCACAAAAAGCGAATCTTCTTCACCGATTTTTTCAAAAAAGTAAGTATACACCCAAGTGTCTTGAAAACTACTGCAAGATACTAACCCAGGAAGATTGCAACCCAATCATAATCTGCAAACTTAGGTTCAATGAACATAACAATTTCTGTCGTCTTATAAAAAAAAATCAACGGTTCACTTTCGCGCAACGATCATTAAGCATGAAAAGTCCTTGATGTACTCACTCACTTAAAATACTGCACCTAGTCTCATAGCTGAAAACTACAATCGCGTTGGGAGTCCGCATAGTCCATTTTCAATTTCCAGAGAGTTCTAAATGGCCCATAATATTTTTTTCCAACTTAGAGCAAAAGTGGGTGAAAAATTTGCAATGAAACTAACGGATTTAATGCAATTCTATGCCATCACCAACCGCTGGCTGCCGCTCCAAAATAGAAATACACATTGAAACATTTCACTGCTGCTGACTGCGATGATGTCCTTTGGAGTGCTTCTCCTCCTTTTTTTCGATATTCCTAATGTTCCCATCAAACATTATAAAATCCCCGAAAACCCATAAAAAGCTACTTTATTTCGTAATAATACGTAAATGCAATGAGCACTTGGCATAGAGTTACAAGCTCACATTCATTTACCAAATAATATCCGCCACACCCAATAGAATGCGCCTGCATCATTGCAACGGATTCAATGAGTGCCACAGTCTTTTTTTTGAGCCTTTCAAATTATATACAGCAGAATTTCGCTATACTCACCCCTTTTCAAGTTAAAAATGAAGCTCTGAGATTTTTGGGAAATTTTATTGGTGAAATTCACCTCAAGTGAATGGCAAAAACTCAATTTCCTCAGCATGTCATAGTTCTGAAGTGATCAAACTTGTGCTCCAAAGCAAGACATTGAACTAATGCACCCAACACCGATATCGCCCCATGTCGCAGTACTTTGAAAATCGAATCAACTTTCCTTCAGTCAGACCTCATTTTATGCAACGAAATATGTGAATATGTCCAAGTCCGCACAGTCCTCGGTTCTGGGCGAGTGAAGTTGTGAAGTTGTGAAACTGAAGCAATTCTTTTCCTGTGAGGGTTGTATTTTTTTTTTTTTCTACTCTTGAAATCGTTATTGATTCTCCATTGAGAAGGTTGGAATGCAAAAGGAGGAAGGCTTTCCGTTTTCCAAAAGCTTTTAAGAGTGTTCAAGTGCATTAGAGGATAAGTGGAGGACGACATGATGCCTCGGGTTCGTTGTTGTCGTCGCGTCGTCTCGTCGGTCGTAGTTGTCCGTCCTTGTTGTCGTTTTACGCTTCAACCGGAATGTATATTGAATGGCAGGCATCGTTGCAACGACGATGAGGAAGGCCATGATATTGGTTAAAGGATTCCGAGGAAATCGTTGGTATTTTCAAAAAATCGAAAAGTTCAATATTGAGCTTCGAGTAAAGGTATTTTTGTTCGCTTTGCTATAAAATGAATGGAAATGGACTGTGGGACTTCTCTAGCAGAGTCTTTATTAATCCTTGGTGATTTAGAAGTCAGGAAAGAGAAAATGACGATGAGTGGTTGTAGTTTTTTTTTCATTTGAAACTGAGAAGACAATTTAGCCGGAATTACATTTCGAGCGTAAGTGCCTTTGAGTTCGCATGAAAAAATCACGAAAGCTTAAACACGATTTCGAGCCGCTCTTGTCTCCATACACTGCATAAAGAATAACTTAAGGCACTTGCTGACGATCTAGTTGCTTTTATCATAAATAAAAATTAAGTAGCTCGCATGATGGCAGCACGCGTTCAACTGCCACAGCCGAGTAGAATCAACACCTTTTCTATCTCGAACTATTGTAAGTGTGATTGGACGCTGGAATTACTTACTAACTTACTTAAACTTATGGTGGCGCTACAGTCCAGGTCGGACCGGGGCCTCATCCAAAAAACGTATCCAGCAAGCTAGGTCCCTAGCTAGCTGTCTCCAGTTTCGCACGCCAAGTTGGTTCAGGTCCTCTACCACCTGAGTTGCGGTCTCCCTCTTCTGCGACGTCCTTCCGGGTTGGATTCGAAGACTCTACGAGCCGGAGCATTGTTTTCCATTCGCTCTACATGTTCCAAACATCTAAGCCGTTGGACCTTAACTTTTCTGGCTTTTCTGGTAGAATCTTCATCTCAATTTTCCATTCATGCAGACACGACCAAAAATCACTCGAAGAATTTTTCCTTAACTACCTCGAAGTTAAATCTGTCTATGTTGACGTTTGCTCCAAGACGTCGTTGTCGGTTGTCCTTTCTTGTTGACAGCATTAATTTGGTCTTGCCCTCGTTAACCGCTTGAACCATCTTCCTGGCTTCCGTCTAAAGACTCGCGAACGCTCCACTGACATCACGCTGTGTTCTTCCAATTATGTCAATGTCGTCTGCGTATCCTAGTAGCTGGACGGTTTTTTGAAAAATTGTGCCCCTGGTGTTGACGTTGGCTTTGTATATGAAATAGACTAGTACCTTTGTATATGGAATTTATAGTATTTTCACCCTCGAGAATTTTTGGTTGGACAGTCGTCCCGTCTTGGCGCTGTCAGTTTTTCTATATACAAGATTTTAGTTCTGTATCGCGTTCCGGACGTCGCTGTCGTCGATTCACGAGGCTGCAACTACTATAAATTCCATATACAAAGCTAGTACTACCAAGAATTCAATTTTTGAATTTTGCTGCTCTGCTTGGTTTGACAGCTTAAAAACAAGAACAAGACAAAATTTCCCCAGTGGAGAACAAAATGAAAGGAACGAACACAATAAGTAGGAGTGTGTAGGCTATATTATATTGAAATAATGCGAGTAAGAGAGTTAGGTTGCTTTTTAAAAAAAAACAACAAAATATTGCGCCGAATTGGTATGGTTGGTTAGAGGGGAGGAAAAATAAAAATAATATGCGAAGTAAGGATACGATCGAAAGAACTTTAAGAAGTTTTTAGGTAAAACTTTAACGTTTTCCTACTAAGTATCAAAACTATTACCAATGTACTTTGGTATTACACATTTCTTTGTGATCATGTATGACAGGAAATAGGGTTTACAAAGCAAATGAAAAAATTACATGCTTTTGAAACTAAATGATTTTTGTTCTTTGACCGCTATTTTAAGAAAGCCATGAATATTATAATAATTCACAATATTTTAAATAACAAAAGCCTAATTTCGGTTACATTGTATTTTTGAAATGTCTTCTTTTAACAGAGAAGAATGCACAGACATTTTATTCTTTTATGGGTTGTGCAATTGAATTGCAAGAATCCGGTTACTTAGTTACGTAACTTGATAATATAATCAATCATTTTTTAAAATTTCTTTTATACTACTTAGTTACTTTAGTTAATTCACTTTTTAAACATTCATACCCCAAATCTAACTCTCAGTGAGAAAAGGTAAGGTAATTAATGTTTTGACAGAAAATCAGGTAGACATATAAGTATACTTTAAACCCTCTTCATGATTGCACAGTGTTTAACATATAATAAAAACCATATAAATATGCCTGTTTTTGGTGCTTTTATTAGATTTTGTTTTTAATTATTGTTTTTTTTTTTCAACAGGAAAATTAAGAAAAGTAGTTCGCAGTGTGAACAAAAAAATTACCTGAAATTGAAAATTTTGCTCAAACAAGAAAAATTTTAAATTTAAAATTGAAACCCTGGAAACCCTAAAAACATCTCAGCTCAATTCAAAAGCATTTTCAAAGTGTAGTATTTCTAATAAAAACTCCGAAACGAGGTACCTTCGTTAGTACTGACAGAGATATCGATTTCAAAATGGGTGAGGGTCAGCGTTCCCACTCTTGAAGGTCTACTTCCATTTTTGTAAATCATTGAAAATAACTTACTTCTTCACATCATCCCTTATTTCTTAAAATTTACGTAACTCAAAAAAACTTTACTTCGATTGAACTCGATATTCAAAATCTTCTTCGGCTTACATTCTTCATTACACAATTGTTTCTATAATTATACACTAACAATAAGCCGACAAATTTACAAAACACTAGACCATAGAGGAGGTATATAATATTATAATATAATACATCCTCTCTGCATCAGATGTCAACCCATAAAAATACACAAAGTTTAAATAACGTGCTTGTCTCTATAAACATTTTTAATATTTTAATTGATTTCAGTATTAAATACACTCTTCAGATCTACCTTCCTTTTTCTCAATCAACTTGGGTTCCTTTTTTCAAGTTTGAATCACGTGAATGTATAAAAGTGTTTAATATATAAATTGTTTTGTCTTCCTCTGTGAACTTTTATAAAATACACTGTGGTAACGCAGAACTCAGTTTGTATCAAATTTTGCCAAAAGCCATCCATCTGCGTTTTCTTAATTCTTACACATACAAATTACATACTCTCAAAGATCTGTGTATAAAAGCACTCTACATTATATTCAAGGCCAAACAAATATCTCCACAGAAAAGTCTCATAACAAAATTATTATTATGTCCTTGCCGTTCTTATGCAAGAATCTCCTTCTGTTTTGTTAAATATATAATTTGTGAAAATATGTAAGTGCACTAAGTTTGAACTTTTTTCCTTGGGTTCAACTAACTCTTTTTCCTTCCATCTAGACTTCTCA
>CAKKXW010000222.1:9483-26955 GCA_920937365.1 Sphaerophoria rueppellii | reverse complement strand
TCGGTGACTGAAAGTTGAGTGCAGTTTCCGTGACCGGACAACGGCTCTTCTTTCGGTAAACGAGGGTTGAGTGCAGTTCCGTGTTTTGCTGAATAGTAGTCTAGAATCAAACCAAGATGAATAAGGGCTGGCACTAATTCAATTGGTACTGGTGTGAATCCGGTTGCAGGGTACCCGCTTCTTTCTTTTGAAAGTTGAGGTGTGCTTTTGTAGCTGGTGGATCATCAGGGTGAATGTCAACACTTATAAACGACACCTGTGTGAGTGGTCACACGTCAGATAAGGCTTAATTGCTAGGTGCTGACGTTAATCAATTCATGCTTCTGTCTACTGGTATAAGACGATAGTCTTACCAAAACAGTACTAATTTTTGTATCGCAGACTCATGTGTTTAACTAAGGAAACTCTGAATTCATAGCCGCGTTCAAGAGAAAAGTATTTAGGAGACTATAGTTGGTACCGTGCGTCGTCTGTTGGGAAGGACGATTCCGGAGACGATAAAAGCAAGAGCTACTTCAAATCTACAGCGAAGCGGATGAGCTGACACTGATATAGGTATAAATTGACGATTTTTTTTAAATTCTGAAATTTACGATTCCTAAAAATTGGAAAATTTGTCACCTCTGCGGCTAATGACACTACATAACATTAAGCATAAAAATATGCCAGACGGGCTGGACATCTAGATCGTACGAGCCAGAAACCAGCGAGGAAAATCATTTGCGTTACAAATAATGGCAGGAGACAACGCAGCTGACCAACTTTGCAGTATAAGGATAGCGTCTAGGTCTAGGTGGTAGGCTAGGACTGTCGAAGCCCTGAGATGCCAAACTGGATGAGTCCGCCAAAAATCAGGATATATAAGAACTTGATGAAGAAGTCTCGTAACGGATTGCAGATGATGGTAGAAACTTCATCAGCCACACCGCTGATGATAATGATTATGTTTTCAATAATATGGCGCTTATCATAGTGAATTTATTGTTTTTCTCAGCTTGAAGCCTTTTTTGAGAGTTCATAACGTTAACCTGATTTTGTATGGGAGATTAACGGAGAGCCTCGGTAAATGGATGCCCACGGACACAATATCGTATTCTTCAAGAGATTGGGCAGTAAAAACAATGCAAGAAATTTTAAACAAAAACAAAGTAACAAAAGTAAGATTAAGAGTAACAACAATCTCCTCTTCTTCTTGTTATAAAGCGACAAGCAACAAAAAACCAAAATTGCAATAATCATAAATTAAAAAACACATCCTGCAGGCAGATGGCACCCGAAACGAACGTTAAAAATGAACTACAAACGACATACCTACTCTTCACTCCTCCATATAATAGGAAACAGATACACCCGTACCTACGCTGCGGCTACGTTACCCTCAAAAATAACTCATTAGATCCTGAACACTTGCAGCACATGCAATTCATAACAAATCACGCTTATGACCAACAATACGCCAGGACCATTAAGCAACCAAGTTCCGTTTTTTCTTTTTTTTTTTACATTTTTTTCTTTGTGTGATGATACATGTGATGGTGGTCATTAAGGATATTTTCTGGGCAACAAATTATAAAACACAACAAAAACAACACAAAAGAGACAAAAATTATTTGCACACAATTAAGTGCAAGGATTTTTTTAAAATATAAATAAAATGTTCCATTCAAAACATTTCCACTTATGAAGCCATCTCAAAAATGTGTACATAAGTGTCCTGCAAGGATATGCATTTTAATGTCTTCTTGTATGTTTTTTCTTTGCATTTAGATCTGTTTTTAGAAGGTACAGGGCAATATATAAATGTTGTGAAACAAAAAATTACAGTTGATTATGCAGTGTCCTTTATTTGTTGTAATTCAGTCAGAAGTATCTTCATATCTGGACAGGAGGACGGAGCAAAAATGGAAAAATATAGAAGCAGCATGTGATATATAGAAAACAAAGAAATTCAAAAAATGTGTTGACAAGATGTCGCAGGATTTGGAGAACAAATAAATCTTCCAGATATATTTTTTAGTGCTTTCGATTTTTTCTGTTCAATTTAAGCTTTTTCAAGACAGATTCTCTTGGAACGACATTGAAAGATTTGTTGGGATGCCGGGAGTGGATTTGTTGTTTAAGTTTACCAAAACATATTCAAGCTTTTTGGACTTTCAACTTTCAATACAATTCCTTAGAATCAAAGGCTTGAGTTAAAATTAAAAGAAGGCTTAATGATCAAAGCTTTAAAATTCGTTGATTCTAATGGGGCCCCTGTCATTCTTCCCCTTCAATTCCATCCACCGCTCTTGTGCATCATCCAAACAAAAAACGTAAATTGCAAACGATAACGTCTGCGAATCAAATTCAAATGTCTTTCCCTGTCTAGCTTTGTCTTTTCTATAGCTCCTTTTTACTATAGGCGAAAAAAAGGTATAGCCAAGCCAGACGCTTTTCATTGCTGCACAAAATCCTTTTTGTTAAGTCCTCGGCCTTCGCACAAGTGGATTGGATCGATTCCAAAACAGCCATCACACAAAAGCGTCAAGATATATAAGCACGATAGGATGTTTGTTTAGGATTTCTTATTTCGTCACACTATCTGCTTTTGATCCTTTCCTGTCACACTTTGGAATAAATGAAACACAACCAGAGAAAAAAAAAAAACAACAAAGGATAGTGAAATAAACTTTTCCATTTTCACAGTTTGCTGGAGCTTCTCAAGCACTCAACTACGGACGCAGGAGAAGTAGATTGCAGCGAATGAATGTGATTGCCACCTACCATTTTCAATTCTGGATATAAGATACGAGGGCTGTGGATGTAGCTCGAAGGATAATTTTTCTCTTCTTTGAAAGTGTGTGTGTGTTTTGGTAGGTGGTGGCACTATAATCTGATGCATAGTTTTATATCCATCAGGATCCCATCAACACTACCAGAGAGCCAGTTAGACGAAATGAACTCTTCGTCTTCGTCTGCTCCTTCTGGGCCTTCCTGACGATGTTGTGCACATTCTTCTGCTTCTGCACTTGGTCGACTCTATTGCAATTGGATGTTGTAATTGTGACGATATGAAGCAGCGCACTGTGAGTTGAGTGGTGTGAAATGACACGCTAGACGAGTCGAGGATATAATGCAATGGCTATGTTCTGTTTCGAAGGAAAAATAAAAGAAATTCCAATTGCTTGGAAGCTGGTTGGTCCTTGGAATGGTCGTGTGGTGTATATAAACCTCTGGATCTGGATATAACAGTTATTCAGGATTAAATTAGTTTTCTTCGGCATGCTCACAGCACAGGAGCAAAAACAAAAAAAGACTTCACTTGCACTGCAGAGTGATGTTGATGATTTTTCTGTGAAGTTATATACTGTAAGTGCCTTCCACTCCTTGACTTACAGCTGCAGTAGCAGTGCATCTGTGAATCGTGTTTATTCTTCTCCACCCCTGCAGATGCATGAGTATCTTATTTTAGGAGCAGTTTCCTCCTCAACAGACCTAGCTGCAGAAATGGTTAACTAGATGGCTCACTAATTTTGTTTGGTCATTATGGAGAGTGTTTTTTGTATCCTTTTTTATATTTTTCTTTATATTTTTTCCGTTGTTTAGATTTCAGTTAGTCAGATTAATTTGTTGTTGGTAAAACAATTTAAGCCCAAACCACTGACTTCTAAATTTGAATTCGGTCTAACTAATGGTAAACCATGTTGAGTAAGGGGGCGAATAGACATTCGAAACACATTGTCAAATCTGCTCAAAATTGCGAATTTTTACTGATGCAAACCCTGTGTTTATTGACTTTTCTAGGTCTCCAGTTCTTTATTTTTTTAATTTATGAAGGAAAAATGAAATAGCCATCATTTGCGAACAGATATCATAGCACGGCAAACAATGTATTCGACAGATTTGAATGTTATAAAGATCAACCTCGTTCTAGAAGACCAAAGAGACTTCCTCGGCTTGATAAATATGCTGTTATGAGAAGGATTTGTAGAAATCTAACGGTAAATCCACAAATGATAGCAGAAAAACCAATATTAGCGTGACTACTGTTTGACGGAACGTTCATAGTAATGTGTGATTAATCGATACATTTCTTATTGTATTTTAGATTCACTTATCAGCCCAGAGTAGACACTTTCATTCAAGAGGACACAAGCGTCCACAGCAAAGTCTGTATATCAACTTCTACTCTCCACCTCTCCGTTGTGAACATCGGGTGCCCAGGAAGTTGTTAGCGGCAGCAAAGAGAGAGAGAGAGATAGGGAGGAGGTATGCGCCCACTAAGGCATGCCTCCTTTTCAACAGGCGGCAGCTGAAGAACTCCCAAGATGGAATCAACGGTGGCGTCTACAGTTCAAGTCAGGATGAACTACTTAGTGAACACCTTACAGGGCTACTACGTCTTACAGTTAAAAAGGTCGTGCGTGACTGCCGGGCTACATAAAGAAAATATAGTTCCGAACCACCAACAAGCCTCGGTTACGGACGGAATTAATGATGACGAGCCACGCAAACAATTGAAGGACAAGGAATTTCGGTTTTGCACTTGGAACGTTAGGTCTCTTAACAGACCACGTGCAGCCGAACAACTAGCGGAACCCATGACTGCTATAAGGCAGATATAACTGCCATCCAAGAAATGTGATGGGATGGTCCGGGCCTACGTAGAATGAACTAATGTGATATCTACTATGGCGACTGCTAATGGGAACAAAATCAGCGACTATTTGGCTGTAGTTGGGACTCGACTCGGGAGGAAGGTCTTGAGTTTCAACTCAGTGAATGAGCGTATCACAACAATCCGCATCAAGGCTAAATTCACAAACATAAGCCTCATTTGCGCTCACGTCCCCACTGAGGAAAAGGATGAAGACACCAAAGACATATTCTACGAACTATTAGACAAGACCTATGAGCAATGCCCTAGCTATGACATTAAAATTGTCCTTGGAGATTTTAATGCTAAGCTGGGTAGATTAGAAATCTTTGGTGGAATAATCGGACGACATAGCCTGCACGATACCACCTCAGATAACGGATTTAGGCTAAACAAGGCACTGCAAAGAAGGACACGAGCAGCTCGTAAGCTCTACGAGCAGAAAAGGAGAGAAGAGCACAAGAGCACAAACTTCTCAGAAAGAAAAAAAGGGAGTATGAGAAGCGCGCGATCGAGGAGATTGAGGGATGTCACAACAGGAATGAGGTTCGAAAGTTCTACAAAAAGGTGAAACAAACCTCCAGGGCTTACACACAACGGACTGAAGCCTGTAGAGACCATCATGGGAACATCTTAGTAGAATGTATAATGGCGATGACGAGCAAAACTCCGTCAGCAATACAGAACCTTTCAATTTGGGTGCAGATGGCCAACAATTCCACCCACCCGACATGGACGAAGTGACGATAGCGATATCTAAACTTAAGTCGAACAAAACCGCTGGAGCAGACGGGCTAGCCGCCGTACTGTACAAAGCAGCTGGAGATGATTTGGTTAGGAGCATGCACCAGCTCATCTGCAAAATTTGGTCGGAGATAAGCATGCCCGATGAATGGAACCTCAGCATCGTATCCCCGATCCTCAAAAAAGGAGATCCCCTGAACTGCAACTACAGAGGTATAAGTATCCTTGACATCGCCGTGCTGTGTGAATGTTTTAAGCCCTTCGTCAACAACCTGGTAGGTCCTTATCAGTGTGGCTTCAGACCCGGAAAGTCCACTATCGATTAAATATTCACCCTACGGTAGATCTTGGAGAAGACCCAGGAACTTCAAATCGATGCCGACCACCTTTTCATCGATTTCAAGGCCGCGTATGACAGCGTCTTTAGTGACCAACTATATAGAGCAATGTCTAGTTTTGGTATCCCAGAAAAACTCATCCGTTTGTGTAAGATGACAATGGAAAATTCACGCTGTTCCATCATGGTCGGAAAAAACCTAACGGACGCTCTTGATGTCAGAAGAGGTTTAGACAAGGCAATTTCAACACCAGAGGCACAAGCTTTCAAACGTCAGTCCAGCTGCTGGGATACGCAGACGACATTAACATTATTGGAAGAACATAGCGTGATGTCAGTGGAGCGTTTATGAGCCTTGAGACGGAGGCTAGTAAGATGGGTCTAGCGGTTAACGAGAGCAAGACCAAGTTAATGCTGTCGACAAGAAAGGACTACCAACATCAACGTCTTTGAGCAAACGTCAATATAGACGGATTTAACTTCGAGGTAGTTAAGGACTTTTTCAACTTGGGATCCGCTAACAACTCAGACAACAACACCAGCGCTGAAATAAAACGAAGAAACACTCTTGCCAGTCGCTGCTTCTTTGGACTTAGAAGGCAATTGAGTAGTAAGGTTCTCTCCCGAGCAACTTAAGTGACAGTTTACAAAACCCTCATCATCCCGGTCCTCATGTACCTATGGTGCAGGGATTTGGACCATGACAACATCTGATGAAAACGCTTTGATCTGCTTTGAGAGAAAAATTCTTCGAGTGATTTTTGATCCTGTCTGCATAAATGGAGAACATGAATGGAGAACATGGGACATGACAAAGATTCAACCGAGAACTGTACGAGCTGTACAGCGACACTGACCTCGCCAGAAAAGTAAAGGTCCAACGACTTAGATGGTTGGGACATGTAGAGCGAATGGAAAATAATGCTCCGGCTCGTAGAGTCTTCGAATCCAACCCGGAAGCACGTCGCAGAAGAAGAAGACCGCGACTCCGGTGAAGCACACGGTGGTGGAGGACCTGAACCAACTTGGCGTGCGAAACTGGAGACAGCTAGCGCCCTGGTCGGACCTTGACAGTAGCGCCACCATAAGTAAGTAAGTAAGTAAATGGATATCATTCGGAGCAACGTAGATTGCTTAAAATAATGCTGTACCTATATGAACAAAAACTCAATTCAACATTTAAATCCAAAGGCCACTGCTAACAGTGCCAAACAAGGCACATACAATTTACGTTAACGGGCGGCAAAGATGCACACGTGTACCACACGTTGTAAATACAATCACCCCAGTTCAAATACTCGAGAAATAATATTTATGGCAAAACAACAACTGCCGAGTCAGCTAGTACCTACATCACTCAAAAAAAGTTTTATGTACAGGCTTTTTGCGCTTAGGAACAAGATTTTATGACGCAAGTTTTTTTTCCATTTTGTTGCATGCGAAAGTGGCTTTCTTTCTATTCTACGTTCAAAATGGAAAACCCATCAAGGAAATTGTATGCTTTCAGTTTCTCTACGGAAGGAATGTCAAAGTCCAATCATTTTCTCTTCATCCCTGCTGGCTTTCTTAATTTAGAGACCAATTTAATAATTGTTCTAAGCCATTAAGTCGGATTGTTCTTTCTTTTTATCATAATTTTCCTAACATTGTTTAAGGTCTAAAACCACACATTGAAATTATTAGGATGAAAGCTCTGCGTTGAGATCCTATGAAACATTTGTGGTTAAAGATGACGTCTTTCTGCTTTTTATGATGTTCAATTTCAAACAACAGCTAGCCCTCAAAAATTTAGTTCCAATGAACACAACATGAATTCTAACTCCTAAAAATACAATTAAACTGTTATAATAACTAAGCGCTTAACAATGCAATTGTTTGTCCTTAAATATCACCCCCCTCCCCACAATGAGTACACCACATTACAATTATAAAAAGTTGTGAACAAAAAAGAATACTCACTTGGTACGAAAAATCTTGCCACACGTATCGCACATAAACTGCTCATCCGATGATTGTCCACCCTTGTGGCGTTTCCTCACAACAGAGTCTCCACTTCCAATCGAATGTACATACTCCATATGCTCCTTGTAATTATATCGTCTCGAAAACGACCTCTTACAAATTTCACATTGAAAAATCTTTTCGTCTGTATGCTGACGCAAATGAAGCCGAAGTGAATACTTCCCAAATGTTTTCTCACAAATTTGGCATTTAATTTTCGAGCCCGGGGTTCCCAGTGCTTCGAGCCCACCCTCCGAATGGATTATCCGATGGAATATCAAATCGGCTTCATAGGCCGAACTGGAATTTTTCAATTAAATGAGTTGTGAATTTATTTTATTTTTGAGGTTATAAGATATACTTGCCTAAATGCGCAATCAGAACATTTCCAGGACTTCTTGGGATCCTTTTGTGTTGTGGTCGGAATTGCTGCTATCGGGGACTGTGGTGGTCTTTTTGAAGTTGAAGCCACACAAATTTTGTATCTTCTATGGGAAGCTAGTTCTTGGGATAGAGTGAATGCATCTCCACAAAGTGGACAAATGTGTTTCATCTCGGGATGGACTGCGATAAGATGGGCCTTCAGGTCATTTTTATTAACGAATTCCTCTTTGCAATAAGGGCACTTTCGAGTTGAATCTTCTTTTGAACTCAGTTTTGGCAGAGGTTTCTCAACTTTTTTGCAACCTGTGGGATGGCTTATTTGATGCAACATAGCTTCGACTTCCGAAGAGGACCTGTAAAATCAAAATGAAGTAAGAGACAAGTCGAAGATACTCGAAACCATTTACACATGATTGCATTGTTCACATTTCAAATCCTCTCCAGAATCGTCGATGCTCCTCTGATTCTTCATATTGTTCATCTTCTTTGAAGACTTTTCGCGATGCAACTTTGTCTTGCGGTGCTTAATGGCCACATCGGGATCGTCAAATTCTTCATCGCAAATCGAGCAAAAGAATCGCTTTTTATTATGTTTGAATTTTTCGTGCCTCTGGAGAGCCATTTTGGACTTGAGAACCTCGTCGGGGCACAAAGTACATCGGAATCTTGACTGATACTCATCCGAAGCTGTTCCAATTGGCGTGGTTTTGAACACTTCACAGCGAAGTGCATGCTGGCGCAATTCTATGTTAAATCGGAAGCTCTGATGACACTTTGGACATTTAATAGACACTTTCTTGGTAATGATAATCGGAACCGATCGATTAATCGCCATTATGACTTCCTGGTGATCACTTCCCAGAAGATGTCGTCTCATCTGATTGTTGTCTTCGCACTCAAAATGACAGAAACTGCACCAAAACTTTCCGGGGCCCTCAGTTCTGTCACGATGCTCGACTGAGTTCCAATGATTGAGGAATTGTTCCTCATCGTTTGCATAGAATTTGCAAGGACCGCATTGAAATGGCGATTGCAAGACTATCTGGTGGATATTGTCAAGAACCATGTTGTAGGACTTTTGGAGATCGATACGCCTGCGAACGTAATGGTAGTGCGATATCAAATGCTTGCCCATGAGGTAGCTCTGCATTCGATGTTTGCATATATCGCATTTAACGAAAGTCTTTCGTCGTTTTCTTTTATTTGGATCGGGTGACAGCTCGAAAGTAAGACTTTTTTGGAAGATAAAGTCGGGAGGAGCAATGGAATGAATGGTTTGTTTAGGAAGCTCGATGTGCTTGTTAACTTCGGCCCGTTCCAGTTGGTCTTCAGTTTCCGATTTCTTCAAGTGTACGGCGGATTTGAGATGCTTGTCGAAAATTGCCTTTGTTTTGAGTTTCCGACAGCAAATGTTGCACCAGAATTCTTGTTGTGGTGTATCCTGTGGAAATTATTTTTTTCAAGGCAGTTAAGGAAATAGAAAAAAAACTTACCTCAGCCGTGAAGATAATTTTTTCATATGCTGTGCCAGGGACCCATTTGCCTTTCGTGTGCTCAATTGGAGGATGAACCCCATCAACATCTTCCCATACCTCTGCCCCAACCCCATCCCACACACCTTCAACGACCCTAAACTGAACTGCTTTAGAATCCGATAAACCTCCAGGTTTCCATTTGCCACTAGTTGATGGGCCATCTTCAGGCTTCCACTTTCCTCCAGTTGAAAGTTGACCCTGAATTTCTGGTGAGTCATTGCCAATGGCCAACAATGCATGTGTTTTTGAACTTCCAACCGACTTGCACTTGCCTCCTCCAGTTTGAAGAGCCGCTGTCGAAGTTATTTCAACTTTGGTTGGAGTTGTTTCCTTTTTGCATTGAAGTTTTGGTCGGCTTTGGTAGTGAACCTCAGGCTCTAAGAACTTTTTGAACGGCTTCCACTTGCTCGCCTGCTCACTGGATATAAACTTACTGTGCCATTTGCCACCCGAAGAGCTCGGCACCGCAAGGCTTTGATGGTGGACACTTTTTCTTTTACACTTCCCACCGCTTCGCGGTGGTGGCTGACTACCAGGCTTCCATTTGCCACCAGAATACGGAGTTGGAACATAATCTTCGTCGTCGTCATCATCTTCATCGAAATCATCGCCTATATCGTCATCGTCTTCTTCACTTTGTTCCGGATCTGGAGATGCATGAGCGAAAGACATCGGTTCGAAGATTGTATCGAATTTCTTTGTCTCTCCAATATCCCTCACGACTTTCATCAAATTTTCGGAGTTGCTTTGGGCGTCATTTTGCCAGTTGTCATTTACAGTTGCAGAACTTGCAGCTTTGCTTGTCAAAGTTGCCTGAGGCTTCCCTCCAGAAGTGCCGCCACCACCACCACTACCAGCACCACTATTTGCCTGGACGCTCTGAAGTTGCAAGGAAGAAAAGAACACATCTGCACCCAGTTCATAGGGCAAGTCATAAGGGTCATTCAGGGTTTTCGATGTTTTTCCACTGACACCAACACCAACACTGATTCCCCCTCCAGTCTTCTCATAGCTCGATGTTCCCGGATACTCAAAAACTCCATAGCTTGTCGAAACAATGGTGCTTCTTGTTCCACTCTTGCCGCCAACACAATTCGTTTTGCGATGTTGGACGTAATTATCGAGCCCGACAATTGTGGCGCTACATTTGATGCACAAGTGTGTATCATCGAGGTCCTCTTCGACGAGCATTATAATTTAGTGTATCATCTAGAATGAGAAAAAGACCAATTAAAAACATCCTGCTTAGGTTTTTTCTTTGTATTCTTTGTTCATTTTAATCATCATTCATCCTTCCTTGGCTAGCTTACGATTACGAGCACAAACAAGACAGACAAAAACCCATTTCGTCCTTATCGTGTCGTTTGGCTGTTGTCATAACCGACAAAAAAGACTTCCGGATGCTAATGTGTTTGCAATGAGAATGACATCGAAGGATGAGCGCGATTTTGCCTGGCTGCTTGATAGAGACATCTGTTAATAGTAGCTTTAGGTTGTATGAGTTACTCCTGGTAAGGTCTGACAGGGGGCTCAGTTGGTTTGAAGGACTTCTCTTTCGAAAAAAATTAAACCATTATTCGCATTTGTCACCCTTTTTTTGCTGTTTAGTCGTTCTTAACAATTGTGATTAGTGCAAAATGAGGGAATGGAGATGGATGCTGAAGAATGAGCTACTGTTAAAAAGCTGTAGGAGGAAAACAAAAAATCGTACAAAACCATTAAGGACGAGTTATCACCCAATTTAGAACCACAAGTGAGTTTTGTGACAAAACAGATTTTTGGACTTGTGGTTGTTTGTTTCTGAAAGTCGATCTTGTGTTACAGCCTAAGAGACCACATCCAGGAGGGTGATTTCTGAATGACGAGGGAGACCAACGGCAACGTGCTTAGATGTTGATGATGATGATGGCTGTTCCCTGATTATCAGCGAGTTAAGAGTCTGGTTTGTCCTCTGCTCAGCAGATGGATTTTATTATGGTCAAGATAAAATCGGTAGGGAGAAGTGAAAATATTCAAAATTTCTACATTGACTACAGAAATAGATGCTGTTAATACTAAGACTTTGCCTTTTTTTAATAACACTTTTGATAAAAATTGCAATGTGTATTTGAAAACGTATATTCTTTTCTGTGAGATCAGTGCCGCAAAAGTCGTATTGTCGGCCATTAAAAAGCTTTTGGTCTTCGAGATATTTCTTAAGCTGAAAATTCATCAGTGTTTCCATGACCTTTTAGAAACTCAAGAAAGAATTGACATCGTAAGAGAGCTTACAAAATAAGATCATGAATCATGGAAGCTTTATAACAGTCATCAAGTTCCGTCTGCTGTTATAGACAGTGTTCTCAGTTCTTATGATGGAACAAGTTGCTATGATTTTGCTCTAATGGCGTTTCGTGTTGATTTAAAATGATTTTCTTGTAAAACAAGCGTAAATTCTTTTCGTTTTGAAATAACGTGATATCAGCTTAATTTGAAAAGATTATCGTATTGATATAACTTGTTGATTCCTGTTGAATGAAAATTACTACCCTTTTAAAATAATACGAATATCCTCTTGAATCATATCGATTTTAAAATTGAAATAACACGATGATCCCTGTTAAACCAAAATCATATTCACCTTAAAACAAAATCAGAATTCGAATTGAATCAACATGGCTCTCATGTCAAAATAACATGATAGTTCCTTTTAAAATAATTCCTTGTCGTATTAAAACAACTTGAATTTTCCTCGAAAAATCGATATGTTTTCATTTTAAAGTAAGATGAGAATGAACTTTGAATTAAAATGATGAGTTAGTGATCCTGTGAACAAGCATACATACAGAAGTACATAATTCATTTTTTTATGTTATAAATTATTCATTCTTTATTTTATTTAAAAAAAAAATATTAAAATACATTAATTTCAAAAATATATTTTCCCATTACAAATTGGAAATATCATTTAATTTATAAATTTTTATTTGATTTCTTAAGCTAAACATGAACTTTTTTAAATACATTTAAAGTTAAAGTTATCCAGCAGCTCGTCCAACTTTGTTTGACTTTGGTTCAACACTGGTACTGATGGCAAATTAAAAATAGTATTTCCTTGGTCGTCCCTTTCATACGTTAATGGTTCACTTAACACAAAATCATAACTTTGTACATCCATTACAAATAATCTTTTAAGCACTTTACTTCACTTTATTAAAACGAACTCTTCCGACCGAAAGCTAAAATGCGAATGCCACTGCCACCACACATGCAAGGTGTGGTCGAAAAGATAACGGACCTTTTTGGCTTGTTTGGCAAATCTTAATCAAAAATCAACACGATTTGATGCAGTAAGAACACTACTCCCTCTTACTTCAACACGATTCCTTTTTGTTTTAAAACGATTAAATGTTGATTGGCTACTAAACAGTTTTTGAGCTGAGACGCTCAATCAAATAAACTCAAAAAAAACAAAAATGCTAATGCAACCAGAGAAAGGGTGCTGAAATGATAACGGATCTTTTTCGTCTGTCGGCATATTTCAGCGTATTTCAACTCGACTTCGTTTTATTTCAACACGATTTACTTTTTTTTTTTTAAACGATTTCATGATTGATTGTGGGCTTGGGCCTCAATCAACAGTCTCCGCCAGCTAGCTCGATCCTTAGCTAGTCGTCTCCAGTTTTGCACTCCAAGTTGATTGAGGTCCTCTTCCACTTGAGTGCGCCACCTGAGTCGCTGTCTTCCTCTCCTTCTACGTCCCTCGTGAAGAGTGTCGAAGGCTTTCCGGGCCGGAGCATTGATGTCCATTCGCTCTAAATGACCGAGCCATCTGAGTCTCTGGACCTTGACGCTTCTGGCTAGGTCCATGTCGTTGTACAACCCGTAAAGTTCGCTGTTATATTTTCTTCGCCATTCCCTTTTAATGCACACGGGTCCAAAGATAACCCGAAGAACTTTCCTCTCGAAACAGCCTAAGGCACTTTCATCCGATTTTATCAAAGTCCATGCTTCCGCACCATACAGCAAGACTGGGATGATGTGTGTGTTGTACAGTTTTACCTTAGTTGCTCGAGTGTGGGCTTTTCCACTCAATTGCTTTCTTAGCCCAAAGAAACAGCGATTAGCAAGAGTTATTCTTCGTCTGATCTCGGCGCTGGTGTCAATCATCAATCAATATCATCGGCATACGCTAGAGTTGAACAGATTTTTGGAAGATCGTGCCTCTGGTGTTGACGGTGGAGTTCTGCACTATCTTCTCAAGAACGATGTTAAAGAAATCACATGACAGTGCATCGCGTTGTCTGAATCATTTTTTGACGTCGAAAGATTCTGTTAGCTCGTTGCCAACCTTGATGGAGCAGCGTGAGTTCTCCATCTACATTTTGTACAAGCTAACGAGCTTGGCAGGGACGCCAAAACTAGACATAGCTTTATACAGTTCGTCTCTGTAGAAACTGTCATACGCGGCCTTAAAATCGATGAAAAGTTGGTGGGTATCGATTTGGAGTTCTTGAAATCATTAAATCACTCAATAAAATACGAAATTTCGTAGGAAGTTTTTATTTTAAATCTCATTTTCCGGAGTTTTCCGAATTTTTCTCTTAAATATTGGTTTCGTTCGAAAGGGCGTAACGGAGTTTTTTCGGGAAGAAATTTCCGAAAGAATTTTCCAAAATTTGCGTTGGGTGGGCTTACTTAAGAATCTTAAGCGGAAAAACTTTTACGAAAATACCGAAATAGGCTTATAGCGTTTTACAATAACTAAGCGCCCTTCAGAACTTTGTCCGTAGCGGATACACAAGCTCACTCAACACTCAATTCCACTTTAAAAAGGAAGGAAAATTTTAAGTCTTCGCACCCCTTGACATAAACCTACCTATCCCTTTTAAGCCATGAGAATTGCAATAAAATCTTGCTTAATTTATTCAAAACAGGAAAGCATTCATATCACCTATAAGACCCAGCTTTTAACATCTACCATTTCCAAGAAAAAATCTGTTCGCGGCTTCTTTCGATACAAATTTGAGTCATCAAAATCTGACTAATAGCACCGAAAAATACATAAACCGAATGTCATCAGAGCCAAATGACAGCAATCATAAAATTCTTGACAGGCACTTTGACAGCTGGTCACTTTAACGCGATTATTCTGTTGAACAAGAACCATCAAAATCCCATGAAGTGAATGTAAAAAATTTTATAACTCAAATAAAAACAGTGATTTGTCCCTCTCACGAGAACTCTTCCATTGTTGCAATTTATTGCCCAATAAAATAGGCTTATTTAATCAATATTATGTATGTGTATAGATGTCCATCCTCTCCCTCCTTGCCTTCTGATAAATTGTCCCACTATTAACCATTTTACGACCATCTGCCTGCGTAGACGCGACACAAAATGTGTGCGTGATAATTCATTAACTTCATTCCCCATCAAACGGCGGTACGGCGGCTGTGTTGTTGGCGGCAGTGATAATTCGAGTACAATTTTCAATATCAAATCAAAAAGTTATAAAATCCTAAAAATGAGTTCCACAAAATGACACACGGTGACGGAACAAGTCCAAGGCGAGGAGTGCGAGGAGTAATGGCTTTTAAAATCGATCCCGCGCTCTTTTTCGTTCCCAGGGCCGCGCAACATAACACACAACCGGATTTCGATTTGGATTGGAAAGACATCCATAAAACTGTTCATCGCTCGAGAAGAAATGTCATCGTCATTGATTGTCTTTAGATTTTATTCTTCATCGATTGGCTCCGAACATATCATTTTAGAGCTGGGAGATGATGGTAATGGGGGATGACTCTTCTATGCCATGTATCATGTCATGTCGGTCCTTAGAATCTCAGTCTGGGTTCCAAGTCACAGCCGGCAAGCAATATCCACAAAACACAAATTCCTCCTAATTCAATATTTTATGATAATCGCCCTCGCTTTCGAGTTGCCATACATGCCGCACTGTCAGTCCAGTTGCTCGAGTTGATGGGACTTTTGCGTAGGTTTCATTGAATATATACAACGCATTCGAGATATCCGGAATCCAAAATTCGAAATTCAAATCCAAATGACCATAGCAACGTAGCCCGTCATCATCATCATCATCGACCGTCGACCGACCCCGGCCGGCATTCGGTCTTCGTCATTGGAAGTACATATATGTTTTTAGGATAAGCGGGGGAACTTTGTATAGGGAAAGGAAGAATATTTTATGGGCACATCATCGAATTAATCAGTTGACACATAAAAATACGCTTAAACACATGATTTACGGATGACAAAAGCCCATAAAGAAGAAGTCTCTCTGTCTGATGGCGACAACTCAGAGCATCAGAGACTGGACCACGCAACAGGGTGTCATTGTCATCGTCTTCTCGTTTCAATCCCCATTATTCCCGAATTCGAATTAACTATAATTTGAATATCTTTTTTTTGAATTTTGATTTTTTTTTTTAGGAACAAGAAATCAGAAAATTTGTTAACAACTCGATCGTATATCATCTAATTTTCGTGTTTGTGAAGCAAGTGATTGGGGCAACAACGACCGACGATGAAGATGACGATGACGGCCAATGACCGCTCTGATTGTGGTACAGCTCAGAAGTTAGCCATTATTATGATGGTGGTAATGGAATGGTCTTTGAATCATTGTAGGGTGTGCTTTCATTTGGAGTTTGAATGTGATTTGCATGCCCACGTGCTCGACGATCATGACGCGACATTGGTTGGTGCTTGGCACGCTGTTATCTTGATGGCGATATGGCGACAATTGTCAAATTTTTAATACAATAATAAATTAGAAGATGGATGCATTATTGAGAGGATTAAGTTGTTCCGGACGTAGACGGGGCGATGTCCGAAAGACCATAATTGATGGAGAAAGTGTACGCCCACGCGACTACATCAATTTGGGTGACTCTTGAAATGCTTGGATGAAGATAAATTGTGATTTTTTAATGTCTTCAGATTGAAATTTGTTCATTTTGATTTAAAAACAAGTTCTGGGAGGTGGCCAGCATAGTCAGTTACTTGAATTATTGTCTGCCTACGATTTTTGACAGCGCATGAGTTTGAATTCAATAAGACGAACTGAAAGGGGAAGCTATTTGAAGCCTTCTTTTCGTGATGAAGAAAAGATGTATGGAAGATTGTATTTGACTGGAAATGTTTAAAAATTGTTGGTAGATACCTATAACAGTTTGCAACAAATTATTTCAACAGACTCAAGCGATATCAAAACCACCCCTGATGGATAGATTCGAAGACTGCGAAAATACAATTAACACCTTTTTTAGAGTCGGCGATGATCTTAAACCAAATTTATTATCTTATTGTCAAACTCACATTCTGTCAACTTATTTATTATTTCATATTCAATATAACTCTTGCTTATCCAATACAATAATTCAGCCAGGACGCATATTTTATCCTTTTTTCCCATTTTCAAAGAGAAAAACCTGTCTCTGTTTTCTTCGTTCCATTTGACTGACATAATTCAATTGTTTCACATAACTTAACAATAGAAATGAGGACTGACTGAAGGCAAGGGGATGAAGGATTTATGTACCTCCGAGCTCCGACGAATACAAATACGAACAGAGTCGAAAAAGATACAATTCAACCAATGTTTGGTTTGTTGTTGTTTCTATCATCTGTCATTTCACTTTTCTCCCCCATTTTCTTTTCTGTCACTGTGAAAGTATAAAGAATGATTAATTTCTATTTTATCCCTTCAAATTGTAACATTGGATATAGAATTGACAGTTTCCCAATGATGGCGGCGGCGGATTGTGTCGGTTTTGAGTGACGCTCTTTTAGACAGTGAGTTTTGGCTGTGTTAGGCGGCGGCGGTAGTA
>CAKKXW010000221.1:0-39376 GCA_920937365.1 Sphaerophoria rueppellii | reverse complement strand
TGTATACCTGGAACTGGGATCTGCTATAAATTCAGACAACGACACCAATGCGGAAATCAAACGAAAAATCACTCACGCGAATAGCTGTTTTTCTTGGACTAAAAGTTGTAGTGAATAGTAAAGTACTCTCTCAACAACTCAAGTTTAATCATCCCAAACATCATGCATGGTGCAGAGCATGCCTTCGGGTGATTTTTGGTCCAGTTTGCATAAATAGAGAATACGGATGAAGATTCAACCAAGGATTGTTCGAACTGTTCTACGACCCTACCCAACCATCTACGTGTGATATAGAGTGAATGGAAAATATTGCTCAAGCCCGTAGACCCTTCAAATGCATCCAGGAAACGTATGAACGAAATAAAGGGTTTTTCAATAGGGATGCTACAAAAGTAGACCGATAGGGACAGCAAACGACGCCATATTTTTTCCCGCTCTCTTGACATTTCTCTTCACTAAGGTTTGCCATTTCATACGTATACGATCCAACAACGAGTAGAAATTATTAAAATTTACTACCGAAATTCGGAGTCAGTGGTCAACACTGTAAGAGCGGATTTTCATCGAAAAATCATCTTCAGCGATGAGGCTCATTTCTGGCTGGATGGCTTCGTCAATAAGCAAAATATGCGTTATTGGTCAGGCAGCAATCCACATATGCTTCACGAGGCACCATAACATCCCGAAACAAGTAAAAATCACTGTTTGGTGCGGTTTACATGCTGGTGGTGTCATTGGGCCGTACTTCTTCCGTGATGATCAAGACCGGCACGTTACTGTGAATGGGAATCGCTACCGCTCAATGCTAACCGATTATTTTTGGAATGAATTGGATGATATGGAATTGGACGATATGTGGTTTCAACAGGACGGTGCCACATGTCACACAGCGGGCCAAACAATCGAATTATTGAGAACGAAGTTCGATGAGCGCATTATCTCCAGAAATGGACCTGTGAATTGGCCGCCTCGTTCATGCGATTTAATGCCGTTAGACTATTTCCTGTGGGGCTACGTCAAATTATGGTTTATGCCAACAAGCCAGCGAAGATTGATGAACTTCGTAAGAATATCGAACGTGAAATTGCAGCAGTATCGGCCGATTTATGCTTGAAAATTGGGTTCAGCGCCTGGACTTCTGCAAGCGTGCCCGTGGTGGCCATGCAAAAGAAATCGAAATTCATACATAATGGCATCAAATGTACTTCCACAGGAATAAAGAATTTTATTGATATCCAAAACCGTTTTTGTTTTATTCTAGAAAACTTTTGTAGCGTCCTTATTGAAACACCATTTACATTTCTTAATCTTATGATTCGAATCGGATGCCCTCTATCGTCATTTAAAATGAGAAAGTAACACGAGTCTTTGTTTTCTGTTGGCCCCTGGGAATGTGTGGTTATCCCGTTTACTAGATAAATGTCCATCTGGTAGGAGATTTAATAACTTCGAGATTTCCGAATTAAAGCAAAATGTGGAAACCCAGTCCTATGGACTCACCCAACATATCTCACCCAACATTGTCATCTGTCATCTGTGTGTCAACCCCACTCTCGGACGATGAGCCAAGATCCGCAACCTGATCAGCCGAACTATGTTGTTGCGACGAATAACAACACCACCGCGCCGTAGGTACACAACGAAGTCAGCCAACAAGAACAACCAGGGAATATTCCATAAGATTCACTAAAATAAATTACACTTTGTATGATATAATTCACACCAGGTTTTTGTGCAAAAATTATGAAGTAAGATTGAAATCTCAGCAGTAATTCGGAGCTGACACCCTACGATATTAAGAATATAGCAAATGTTTGCTTATCGTTACCGTTTGCTCCTTCTGATTTGGCAATTCGTTTTATTTAAATTTCAGGAAATCCATATCAGATTTTAACCGAAGATACCCTATCCGGAATTCCGTTCTTACAGAGCGTACCTTCTCCTTCTGTTTTTGGTCAGACAGAGTTTACTTGCTCCTCGCCCAGAGCTTGGTTGTACAGGGTATACCCACTTTTTACATTGTTCAATCCTGTCCATTGCCTGCCTCTGCAGATTTTGATCATACTCTGAACAGTATTCACTATAGTATGAACTACAAAATGGTCGCAAGGATCCGAAATTCTTTTTGATACATTGCTTTTTATTGAATGGCCGGCCCTGTGATATTGAAGAACGATCCCCAAACGGACCCATCCGAATGCTCCTGTCGACGCACAGATTCGCTATCATTGCTAACTAAGTTACGACAAAAATCTAAGTCTGATCTTGTTCAACAATAGAAATTCCAGAAAACAACAGCATACTTACCCAAGAATTTGTCAAACTCCAATATTTCTCATCAGATTCCAATACTAACCCTTTAGTTTAGGGCAAACTCAGGGTTCCACTTCTCTAGTTTGTTATTTTCTCTTTTTTTTATTATTTATTTCTGTTGTGGGTCCTTGGTCCTTGAGAAAACGAAATGGAAATTTTGTTCCATTTTTTTTTTTCTTGTTCGTCCAAACTTGATTTTTGCTTTTATCCAAGTGAAAGAAAGTACCGGAGGGAATAAGGAAAAAATAATAATAATAATAGGATTCAGGATTCAGAATACAGGATTCGGTTTCTGTGTTATGGGTGGAGAGGTATCGACACTTGAGGGAGATTTATGGCATTCTACCCTTTTCTTTTTTTCATTTTTTTGTTTGCAAAATGTTGATAGGGTACACATAGTAACAATGCGCGCTGACTGACTACAACCACTCCCCCCCATCGACTTTTTGAACTTTATAGTTAGTGACGTGTATAAAACTGGTGAAGCGGCCAACTCGGAATTTATTCCGTTGTAAAGTTTTCTACCGCAATCGGGTTAAGAAAAAAAATTGTTTTTATTCCAAAGACCAAATAGTTTTCAAAAGAAGTTCTTCACCTTTGTTCGGTCTGCGAGACGGTAGGTCGATCCTATATAATGGTCCACCAAAGTTACATCGATTTCCTTGCCGCTTCCGCTGAACATTGAAAAGTTGTTCCTTGTTGACACTTAAAACTAGGTCAGAATGCTAAGCTGAAAATGGATTTTGTTTTGTGTTTGTCTTTTTGTGTGGAACACACAAAACGCTCTTCCAGGATGTCATACAACTCCATTAAGTCGAACTTTCATCAGTTTTTTTCATGAGACGACAAAAGTATTCCAAAAGAGAAACGAAACCGCGACTTCGATTTATTTGCAACATAAATTATAATTGAATGAAATTAATTTAGCATAATGCGGCTCGTGTTTGGTATTCTGCATAAAATTTATTTGGGGCCACACTTACTTCACACCTCGCATGCAATAGTCCGACAAACGGTCCACATCTTGGTCGTCCGTCTCCATCTTGGAATGAGGCTGTGGAGCTTATAGTTTTTGTGTACCGAATGTCATCTTTAATGAACGCCTGTTCGTCCTCGAATCGCTCAACTCTGAGTCTTGAGGGTAATTAATGACCTTCTCAAGATGACTAGCAAACAACAATATGGCGTGGCCGGGATGTGACAGCTGAGTGTGAGGTGGTGGGGGGGGGGGCCTACAATGGCAACGCGAGCCAACAACACTCTGACGATGATGGAATAATTACTGCAAAGCAATTTGATTTGCACTCAGCGTGTGTTACACTCGACAGGATTAATAGGACATGAAAAATGCTATTTCCTCGATGAGAGTTCGGCGCGCAGTTGTTGTTCGTTGCACTTCAAAGAAATAACCCCCCCCCCTCGCCTCCCCGAATACCCCGTCGAGATTGATAATCATAGATGAAAGGTCGGCCAAATACAGTGTCCGTCCAAGTCACGACAGACAAGAGAGAGTGAGAGAATGAGGGGGACAAAACAGAACAGCGAGTGACAGGAGGCGTAGCACTGCCCCATATTTTAAAATTTTTAATGAGAAGTTTATTAATTGTAATCCATTGTGTTGTTTGTTGTGTTGGGTGTCTTTTGGTGCTGTGCACCTTCCTCCGTCTTCAGCTGACTGTGTGCCAGCTTTTGATCGGGTGAGAGGTGTAATTTATTTGCCCTGACATGGGGTGTCATGTGCGCCGCCAGCCGCGCCATTGTCATTTGGTAGTAGTCGGTTATTTGTCTCCCCCTGGAACCCCTTTCGATACATTCTTTAACATCGTTAAACTGTCTTCGGTTGGCAGTATTCGAAGTCTTGCCATGCCATTTGTAATTTTGTTGCATTGTTGATTTCTTCTGTTTTTTTGGTTGTTGACTTATTAAAGCTGCATAATTGATGTGATAGAGCAAATGCTTAATGAAGGCACGGAATGCGCTTGAATGTTAAGAATTATGATGCTCTGACAGAATTTGTTTGCCTTAAGAATTTCCGGGAGATAAATTTGTTTTCAGTTTAGACTTTAAAATCGACAGAAGAGAGCACATAAGGAATTATTTGTAGGTCACAGATTACTTAGATTATACCGGATTTGAGTTCAGATTGTTGGCGCCTTTAATACTCCTCACAAAAATGGGTTCAAATTGGTCAAATCGCTGCCCCGTGGGGGTCAATTAACATTGGCAAAATTGAAATCTTGGTTTGCTGGTTGTCGAAGTGATTAATTCGCACTGAATCTGCCCTTCTCTTTAGCTGCATCGGCTTTTCGACAGAAACAAAGTTGGGAAATCAAATAAAATCAAGGGAATTCCGATTAAAACTTCTAAGGCCAGCTGGTTCGTGAAGTATGGAGATTCATGCTAAGTTGATGATCGTGAATTGAGCCGTTCTATTCTGTTCAACGGAATGTGAGTCAAGCGCAAGCAAATAAATTCGTATCATGGAGCCACGAGAATGTGTGTAGGAGAGGCTATCAGTCATTGACCAAGGTATAGAGTGGCACGACAGCTCTTGAAGAGCCAAGGCCTAAGTGGCTTACTCTCATCAACAATTCTCTAGGTGCGTGTGAAGAATTGAGGGGACCTACAATTTTACGCCGATTCCGAACGGCAAAGTTGAGAAGCACTTTTTCATGACAGATGATACTCTTGGAAGTTTTGTCAGTTCTTCGCAAGACGCAGTGTCTGTGAAAGATGAAATAAAAACTATGGGCACGAGTAGGACTCGAACTCACGACGTTTTACTTAGCAGCTAACGTACCTAACCACTTAAGCCATAGACACTTCTTTGTCCAAAGTATGCGTGGCCAAAGTAGGCCTATTGATAGAAATATCTAGGTACCTTACAAAGCCTTACAAGCCAGTTATGCACAGAGTTCCTTTGTAGTGTAGGTACGCTCACCGTGAGAGCTTGATTGGTCCAGAAACGTTAGATGGCTATCTTTTTTTGCAAACTTACTGCTTAGTTGACAACGGCTTTCAGTTTTATCATCATCATCATCAACCTTGCCGGCAGTAGTTGTCTAAAACAAGTTCATCCACCTATCTCCATCATTTGCCGATGGCATAAGATTTCGCATTCCAAGTTGGGCGAAGTGATGTGCTACCTGCATTTTTTCAGTGCAAATTTCTTCTCACTAACGCAGCTATGAGGTCAAAGTGCCTTTGATGAGCTCCGAAAGTTTGGAATGTGTACGTGATATAATGATCCAATAGGATTCTAAGTAATTGTAACATTTTTAGAATTAACGAGCATAGAGGTCTACCATGTAAATCGTATTCCTTTGATTAAGTCAAATTCAGCCTACTTAGAGACAAGCGAAGAAGCTTCTGGGTTACTACAACCAAAAGCGCTTTTCGACCTGCATCAGTCTAAGCAGGAATAAACTCAGGATAAAAACTGGTTTTCTCTCGGGTTTCTGGCTAGGTCAGTGTCGTTGTACAGCTCGTACAGTTCTTGGTTGAATCTTCGCCTCCATTCTTCATTAACGCAGACAGGACCAAAAATTACTCGAAAATTTTTTTTCTCAAAGCAGCACCAGGCGTTTTCATCAGGTGTTGTCATGGTCCACGTCTGTGCACCATTTATAAGGACCGGGATGATGAGAGTTTTGTAGAGTGTCACTTTAGTTGCTCCGCAGAGGACTTTATTACTCAATTGTATTCTAAGTCCAAAGAAGCAGCGATTGGCAAGAGTGATTCTTCGTTTGATTTCAGCGCTGGTGTTGTTGTCTGAGTTGACAAGACAAAGTCCTTAACTACCTCGAAGTTAAATCTGTCTTTGTTGACGTTTGCTTCAAGACGTCGATGTTGGTAGTCCTTTCTTGACGACAGCATGGTCTTGCCCTCGTTAACCGCTAGGCCCATCTTTCTGGCCTCCGTCTCAAGGCTCACAAACGCTCCACTGACATCACGCTGTGTTCTTCCAACTATGTCAATGTCGTCTGCGTATCCTAGTAGCTCGACGGACCTTTGAAAGATTGTGCCTCTGGTGTTGACATTGGAGCTTTGCAAAATCTTTTCAAGAATGATGTTGAAGAAATCGCATGACAACGCATCGTCTTGTCTAAAACTCTTTTTTGACATCAAAAACATCCATTGGGTGTTTTCTGACCATGATGGAACAGCGTGAATTTTCCATTGTCAACTTACACAGACGGATGATTTTTTCTGGGATGCCAACACTAGACATTGCACTATATATAGTTGCTCTCTATAGACGCTCTTATACGCGGCCTTGACATCGATGAAAAGGTGGTAGTTATCGATACTTATCTTAAATGACTTCTCCCTTCTATCTCCATCGCTGGCTGGTGTCATCCGATATACGACATCTTTTCAGTATTAATTTTGGCTTCCATCCTCTCACCCATCATGAATTTCAGCGCGAAAACATTCCGGTCAGGTTCTTCGATCATACAATCGCTCACGAACTCGGATAAGAATTCATAGTACCTTGGGCTAGGCCGCCAAATCTGGGATGGGTAAACGTTCGAGTAATCCATCAGAAATCTTTAATATTGTGGGGTTCTTGGAACTAAAGAGAATCAAGGGCCGCGTTGTCAATCAGTTTCCTTAAATTTATTCCCTTCCAAAGATGTCAATGACATTGAAACGTTGTTCAAATTCAGCCTACACAAGTAGCACAAAATGGTATTAAATCGGTTGCACATTTCTTAAATCATTCTTATTTTGTTCTTAATTCGGTATTTTTTCCTACTTAAATCGTCTATTTCTTTGAATTCTTAATTTGTTCTGCTTGTTCCTTCTTAAGGAATTCTTAAAAGGTTCTTAAATCGGTATTTCTTATAAAGGTTTGTTTAGAGCTCCTTAAATCCTTCTTTAAGATTACTATTTCCAGTAGTCCATTTTCATTACATTCTTAGAGTTCACAGAAAATTTTTCGCAACTGTGCTCGTGTAAATACAAATTGATTTGCTTGCTTAAAAGACATTAAAGTAACTGGTAGAAGGCCTAGTTATTATGTTACCGAGCAAAAGTGAAGGCGAGGCGGCGCATTAAAGAATTGAGAGGGACTTTGTTAATCGAGAAAATAAACCAACAACAAGCCAAACTGTTGAAAAGAAGAAAAAAGAAATCAAAACAAATACTATTAAAATAGATGAGAATCAGGGAAACAAAAACTGGATGTAGAATTCACTGATAATTTCTTTTTTTTGTCATAGAATTTTGTAAGAAGGAGTTAAGAGTGTGAAAAGAAGTGTTTAAGAAGACGCTGAGAAGTATATAAGAAGGAAAACATTCCGTTTTAAAACCTCAATAAGAACCAAATTATCTTCTTAATTCATTCTATCGGACCGCCCACTTTCGCCTTTTATGTACTTAAAAGGTACTTAAAGAAGTCTTAAAGAAGCGGGATAATAGCTTATAATACTTCTTAAAGCCTTCTTTAAGTAATTTTGTGCTACTTGTGTACATATATAGTTTTATCAGTTTATTTGGGGGATCGACATTGCCTCGTAGTTGACCTCGGGTAAACTGAATGTCGATGCCTTTCACTTTAATGTTCGCTCTCAAATATGACGCCTCTTGTCGAAAGACCATTGACATTAAGGCTAAATGAAATTCTCACTACAAATGTTGTAACGGTCTATATCAGCACTCAGGTTTGCCATAAACATTTCTGCGAGCTTTAAGTAAAATAACAGACTTCTGACTCACTCCTTTCCTTTGACTAAGTTTGCTCAATACGAACTATCACACTTCCTTTCAGCCTAACATGTCAGTTTTAAAGACCACGTGACTTCTATTGCTTCTCGGAAAAATTATGCGGATTGTATTGTGTGGGAAATAGACTAAGTTATTCGACTTTATGTTGACTTAAGCTGGCTTATTTCGAGAACTGTAAACAGCTTTTAAGCTTTAGAATGTTGATGTTTTTTTCTTAAAATGTCAAACATTTTTTTTTCCTTTCATTAGTAACAACCTGTACTAGAGGTTCCAGGTTCAAATGTGTCGAAAAACGAAGAAGTAAAAATGCTATATTCAATTGCTAAGCAAATGAGCGACCTCATCATAATCGTTGCTAATAACTATACCATGTGAAGGATGATTAAAAATCGATTCTACGATAAATATCCAACACCTTAACTAATTTGTAACAAATGACCTCAAGGGGGATGATATACTGGTCAAGAAAACCATTTTACTCATAAATTCTAACACTTATGACCCCTACACAATTGTGTTATGTGGTAAAAGGTGTTGGTCTAACGCATTTCCTTTTTTTTCGTTCTCTAAATTAGAAAGTAAAAATAAATTGTTTTAATGGAGAAATGAATTTGGTGAAAAGGGGGTGATTGCATTTGAAATAACGCACAGTTTTCGTGCTCTATTTTTCAACAACTCCTCGGTTTGAGAAACATGAAGTTGCATGACCATATGTGTGCGGGCAGTCGGCAGTCATGATGGTCAATCAGAATGACCATTGACCACTTTCCAATCACGCACCATAAATCGAACATTTCAGAAACACTTGGATAGATTCACATCAAAATGAAATTAAATGTTGGCTTACATGTGTTTCGTGCGTCTTGAAATAAATCAAGTTATCGAATTGACAGCGGATTGCAGCTAAAGTTTCATGCAAGAGCTGTTCATCTCAAGAAGCATTTTAATTATTCCAGCTTATGAAAAATTCATTTAGACTAGTGGAGTTTTCATTTCTGGTTCAGAATAATCAACCCAGGTCCGACGAGGGTACCAATCTAATACGTTCTCAAGTTCCAGCGAGCTCCATCGCGCTTAGATAGACCCAGTCTCGTATTCCAAGCTGATTGAACGAAAACTGTTTTCAGTATGCTCTGATGACTGTTTTTACATGACATTCGAATCCTACACTCCACTTATAAATTCGTCACTCGTATAGTCCTTACTATTTCGTTTTGACTTGTTCAGTTAATGCGTCCGTATCCGAGGCTTCTTAGTGCATCCCACCTACAAAAGTGAGAGATCCCTAAAGCTTTTCTTAAAAGTGCAAAGTAAGAATCGCTGCTTAGAGAACTTAACTTCACATATTTAGTAAAAAGTCTTTAAAGTGTTGAGTGTTCTAATGGGTTATTTGCACAACGCAAAAAAAAATTGTTTAAACCTTCAACAAAAATGGTGATTCTGTCACAGCCAGATATCGTGCTTTAAGAGGAGATTGGTTTAATCGTCCAACTGCGCAGGCAATTGGCAAAATTGTGAAGAAATTTGAAGAGATTTGATTGGTTACAGATATTGTAAGGCCTGTGCTGTGGATCAACGTTCCACTCGTACCACTGAAAATATCACTGCTGTATAAGTGATAGTGTTGCCGAAGACCCGAATATGTCGATTCCTCGTCATTCTCAGAAATTAGGACTGTCTAACGGCACATCATGGCGTATTTTGCCTTTAGATCTACACTTACATACATCCATATAAAGTCCAGCTCACACAACAACTGAAGCCAGCTGACCATTCACAACGTCGCACTTTATTTTTTTCTTAACGAACTTTATTGTCTCAATAATAAACCGAAGAAAAAAATGATTTTTCAAATTTGGTTTTCATTATATGATTATTTTAAGAAAGCACTAAAAAATGTGTAAGTTTTTTTCATTTTTTTGACATACAATTTTAGCTACATTTGCCTACAATCAGGGACTAGTGTCATCTTAATTCTTTCAAGTTTATCTTTCGATAGGTACCAAATTTACGTGCCACCAGGTGCCACTCTGTATTTTATTGCAAATGGAAAACTGCAATTAGTCACAAAATAAACTAAAAATGGCTATAATTTAAAAAATAAAAGTTTTTTGTGTTACAAAATCTATTTCAGTAAATTATTTTTAAATTTTTGACCAAAAATATGGAAGTACATCAATATTCAAACAATATTTAAAAAAAAAATTACTAAAAATTTGACCGGCTGAACCGCCATTTTGTTTTTAATGAATTTAAGAAGCTGCTCATAGCTTTCTCAATTTTGGTGATAGAGAAAAATCACCTTCGACAAAGTTGTAGAAAATTGAATTTCCTATAGAATTTATAAATACACTTTTTTCATAAAAGTCATCGTTCAAGAGCTATGGTACATCTTTAGTTAACAATCACATTTTTTTCTTAAATTCAACGAAAAGCTTTCTTATCTATGCTAATGCATTTGAGTATAATACAATATAAGTAATAAAGAGTAGATTTGCCAAACAAAAAATTGTTGAATGTAATGTCTCATTTTTTTTCAAATCTACTACAAAAATTTACTCATGATAATTTGACCTTGGCTCAAAGAAAATATGGTCCGTTTATCTTTTGCATACTCATTTATTGAAACCTTTGGAAGTCATTAATTTGTCTAAAAGTGATTTAAAGATTTTCTTGATTAAAAATAATTATTAATACATAATGGAAAGTTAGACGTTTTCATTTTCATACAAAAATTTAAGCAGTAAGCTAATAGAATGTGACACAGATGAAATAAAATTTCTTGGAAGATTAAAATCATCAAGTAAATGATATCCAAATTGAATTTCTCAATTTAAGAAAAGGTAAGTGCAAAATACTTTTTTTTAAACATTGTATGGAACTTGTAACATCTTCATGATACTGTTCTGTAGATCTTAAAAAAAGTAGTTACCAGGTACCCATGCAAATTTGGGGATTTTTGTATGGATACCGCCAAAATGTATGTCGAGCTGTACCATTGGTACAATATGTCAGCCACTCTTCACAAAATTCTGATACATGGAAAAGAAATAGTGGAAAAATGTATTTTTCCTGTTTGAACATTGTCTGAAGAGGCTCAAAAATATCAGAATAAGGACTATAAAAAATACCGACTGAGACATTCTGGGAAATGTAGCCTAAATCTCAAACCACTACCTCTCTTTTACCATGACAAAGCATATTCAGTAAAGTGAAGAAGTTGTGGCTCTTCTGCAAGACTAAAATTGTACTTGAACAACAGGCGGTAGATTTTTCGAACAAAATTATCTTCTGCGCCGAAGCATATTTCTCACTCGGTTATGGGTATGTCAACACCTACTTACATACTAGGGTCCTTAAAATAAAACTTAAAAATACCTATTCTACTTACAAACTACTTAAAACTAGAACAACCACAGCGGCAAAACCCCACCCCGGACTAACCATTGTCAAATGCCGTTTGAAGCTACCAAAGCTGGTTCTCCTGCTTCACCCTATCAGTCCTGTTCGGACACAGCCCTACTGAACCGAAGCAGCTCTGCTCCATCACGATCGAGGATGCCTCGTTCATACAGGAGTCACCGGTCTACTGTTTTATGCATGAAGTGGTAGATAAGCATTACTGCCAATCTATCCGGTACCATGCCGCTCTTGTCTAAATGGAGGAATGCCTCTGGCGGGATGAAGCTCAAGCGCACATTCTCGAAGTAGTTCTCGTTCGGAGAGAACGGCCCGAAAATCAAATTGTTGGTCGAAGTCATGTTCTCGCAATATGGCCCCGAACAAGTTTTATCACGAAATTGTCAATTCTGTTGATCCGAGCCCCATCGTATAGAACCGCTTTTGAATAATAATGCAGATAACAAGATTCCGATGTCCGATACCAACCGAGACAGCGCCGAAGACACTTCTTCTCGAACACCCGAAATTTCTCCATTTTGGAAGGGGCAATGTTGAACCAGACTGGACAACCATAAACGATCATTGGCCGTATGAGGGCCACTACTGCTATAAAACAGCCGTTTCGTCAGACCGTAGGGTCCTCAGAGTCAGAGCAGCATCTATATATGTCTGTCGAAATACAGATACTGGTCCAACCAGATACCAAGGTACTTCCCTATAGTTTTGCTCGTCAATGCTTTTGCGCGGGGATCAACAATGACCAATGGTCATTGACTATCTTGCGCCAATTCTAACACGTTTTTGCGAAGCCTTAGCCAACGGAGTCCGGAACAAAATTGTCTCAGTCTTTTGGACATTTATTTTCAGTTTCCAGTCGTCGCAGTATCGCTGAATCTTCTTGAAGTCACACTGCAAGAGAATTCTAATAACTTCAACCTTTCGAGCCGTGCAATCAGGTCGCGGCATACGCAATTTCGTTAGTTACCTATAAGATCGCTGGTGTAAATGCTGAAGAGTATCGGCGAATTGACCGCATATCATAAAGCATATACAATGATGGCTTATTGATGCCTAGTCCGGTGAGTTTAAGGTACAAACCTATTAACCATATGGTGTCAAAGGCCTTTTCTAAATCCACCAGAACAGCATCCGTATATTGTTTCTTGGACTTGTTCCATTCGACGTCATGAACGAGCTTAGACGCGGCATGAATAGTGTCATGTCCTGCCTTGAACCCGAACTGATTATCCGGAATTATTGTGTTGTCCGCAGCCCACTTAATCAGACCTCTATTGATGATCTTTTCGAATACCTTACTGATACTTGGAAGAAGACTTATTGACCGAAGAATTTATGGAGTTGTCCTTTCCCTTTTTCGGGAGAGGATGAACCACAACTGTCTCCCACCGCACTGGATAATATGCATTCAGCGCGTTGTTGAACAGAGTGCTGTAGATGTCTATTGCCTCAATCGGTAAGTGTCTTAGTACAATGTTGGATACCATTGAAACCTGCTGACTTCTTATTCTTTATTGAATTGGAGATGAGCTGGAGTTCTACCTTCGCAATGAGCAAAGGACTGGAGCCCTTTCGATTGGCGATTATAGCGTTTGCTAAGAAGTTGTCATCGCCAGTGCGTAGTATCATTCCTCAGGTAGAAGTGATGAAGTGCACCTTATACACTTGCTGAAAAGCAGCACTAACTGTCTCTACTTTCTCCTGCGGATCTTCGATCACCAAGAAGTCATCGTCCAAGACGGCTTCCTCAGGATCAATTTGCGCTGTCAGAAGTACGTCTCTGTTCTCAATGTCATCGTCGATTCGGAGCGTTATGGTCATATTTTTTTTTCCTGCTATTGAAGAATGCGAGTTGGAGAATATGTGGTTTCAACCATATGGTGATAATATACCGTACTCCAGTGAGTCGTCGATAGCTATCTATACTGATTACTCTTAAATGACACTGGTGTAGGAGCAGGCTTCTATTCCGAATCTCTCAAGTTAACCGCCTCGCTTCGGCTTCCAGACTATAGTAGCGTCTTCCAAGCGGAGGTCCTGGCAATGACAACAGATGCTAAAAAGTTAGCAATGATGGCGATACAACGAACTGATATCACCTTTAACATTGATAGCCAAGCGGCAATAAAAGCGATTACTGCAACTGAGGTAAAATCAAAGCTTGTTTCATGCTGCCGTGAAGAGCTCAAGGTTCTTGGCGCACAGCACAACATAAGACTCTGCTGGGTCCCGGGCCACAGCGATATACTAGGCAATGAGAAAGCCGATGAATTAGCAAGATTAGGGTCAATGCTTGACGTAAGCCAAGCTCAGCTAGTTAGCACCCCTACCTATTATTTAAAACAGGAAATCTCAAAAAGAATAACTATCAAGGCCGATGAAAGGTGGAATCTTCTTGGCACCTGCGGCACAACAAGAAAGATCTGGCCTAAGGGACATAATCTGTTAGGTTATCATATGAAAAAGATGAGAATCAGTTCAGATGATCTATGCAGAGGATGCGGTGACGAGGAGTTGCATGAAGACACTTCGCACTTTCTGTGTCACTGTCCCGCACTTTCCCACCAAAGGAAGAAACTGCTTGGCAACTTTTCCTTCGGGGATTTAGAAGAACTCTCTAGTACGCCAGGTACTAGCATCCTGAACTTCGTCAAGGCCTCTAAATGGCTTGGCTAACTGAACACATAAGTTTTTCTTATTAGCTTGAGTAGCAATATTTGCGGGAATCAAAATGGATCTGTATTGACCTAAGTGTGACCGTGCCGCATGCCACACAACTCGAGTGTATGTATCTTTATTGCACGAGACATTTCCTCGTCGAGTAAGTTCTCGTCGTGCCGATATCAATGGGCCACATAATTATTTTCTTAACGTTAAAAGTGGCTTATCTTAACCCTATTTTTTTCTTCTCTCAATAGAAGAACTTGTTTGTTGTCTTAAAGTCTTCTAATTGAAGTGCATTCTTGACTGATTTGACTATATTTCAAGCTATCGATTTCAAATCCTTTTAATTGAATCAGTTCATATTCCCTCAATTGCAAGGCGCTTGTAAATACCTTGATTTGGAACTAAGTGACAGCTCGAATTAAAAACAAAATAACACAAGAACAAAACAAAAAAAAACTGTCAAAACCTTTACAAGACCGTTCCCCGATCGCTGATGAAGAAGTGCGCCTGGCACGTGCTTGTATTGAAATTCGCTTGTACGAATAAGTCATCATCTGGTCCTTTGTTTGGAGCACAGAAAATTGGTGTCCTGTTACAAAACATCCCTCTTAAAAAATTAAGGCCAGCCACACGCGAATAAAATCGCAATAAGACCCCTTTTTTAAATCTCAAACTCTTGAACCAAATTTCAAATATTTTTTCAACACAAAAGAAAAACAATATTGTTGACTCGTGTGGTGCGCCATTCTTCTACACTGTTGATCAAATTGCATAACTCGTATTTCTATTCGACATTGTTGTGGGTGCGTTTAGTCCTTGAATGCGGGCGTATCAGCTTTAACCAAGTTTCAATCACCCGAAGACCACAAGGGGTTATTTTTTTCAAAGGTACAATTGAAAACAAACAAAGATTGTTATAATGAGTATAAAAGCCGAGCCAGTTGCGTCCATATGCGTTGCATGTTTCCATAGAGCTTAGGTGCCAAATCAGGATCCACCCCCGCAAAAGGGTGATTGCTCTTACAAAGACTCTAAAACAGCATTCACAAAGCAAAAAAGAATAAGCCTGCATAACAGAGGGGGTTCCAGGTTTCAATTTCTGGCCTGGCAAGGCAAAACAACAAAGAGAAAACTGGAAATGAGATTTTTTTTTATTCGTCCTTCGTGGTCTGGGTTGGATCTCTCCATTAATTCATCTCGACTAAACTAGAGACGCAACCGACCTACCGACTGCGCCGCCGACGGACGACCATGGCGACGACGTTGATGTTATTTGGGAAATTTTGCTTTGCCAAAGTCAACTTATCCCTTCTGTTGCTTGTTCCAGAAAAGAACCGTAATGGAGTGGTTTATAAACAACAACTTTGTGTTCCTACATAGAAGAAAGGATATATGGGATGGATTGTGAAATCCTTTGTCCTTCTAGGACGCTTCTGCTGGCTCTCTATAAAGCTGCAAATGCGGAGGAGAAAACTGTTGAAATGCATGCATTGTTAGGGCTATTGTTTGTTTTGACGTCAACGCTCTAGATTGTGTGGTTGAGCGCTGAATTGTGTGTTGTGCCGCCTTTTTTGTTTTCTTTTTTGTCTGTTAGTTGAAGCGAGATGAATAGAATTTCTTTTGTCTTTATATTTTCTACGATAGAAAATTGAGTTCTTTCTAAGTTTAAAGAATATTATTCCGCAACCTGAAAGTTCGGATTGGAAAGTACAGGAAGTGATATGTCTTCATCAAAAACTTTCCAAAATACAGGCGGATGTGATCTGGTAAGACATAACACACCTCCCAAAAAAATTCTGAAAACTTTGAAAAATTTAGAAATAAGAAAATATAAAAAGGTAAAAAGATTAGCCAAATAGACGTGTTTTTTGTCGGTCCAGTTACTTGTTTAAATTTCCTTTTTTTCTTAATCCACCGTCCTGCCTACAGGTTCCTACTATATAAACATATCATCCCGGACAAATTTTCAGCTGCCTTTCGACCGCAGTGGAAGGTTGTAAGGTTCTTCGTCAAACTCCTTTTTTGACAAGTGGAGAAGGGATCTTTTGTTCTAATCAGGATGAACTAATTATAACTGCACGGTTAAAAATTTTGGAGTACTTTTTAATATTTTTTGGGTTGTATGCATATAGGTCCACACCAAGAATTTATTGAAATTTACTATACAACAAATATTGGAATTTTTAAGTTAAAAAAATAAAAATAAATAGAGTGGCGCGACAGCTCTTGAAGAGCCAAGGCCTAAGTGGCTTACTCTCATCAACAATTCTCTAGGTGCGTGTGAAGAATTGAGGGGACCTACAATTTAACGCCGATTCCGAACGGCAAAGTTGAGAAGCACTTTTCATGACAGATGATACTCTTGGAAGTTTTGTCAGCTCTTAGCAAGAGGCAGTGTCCGTGAAAGATGAAATAAAACCCTTGGGCACGAGTAGGACTCGAACCCACGACGTTCTGCTTAGCAGCCAACGCACCTAACAACTAAGCTACGGGCACTACTTGTAAAACTTCTGTGTGAAACCTTATGTCATTCAAATGACCACGATACAAATTATTGCATACATGATACATCGCTTCTTTTGACACATATTGGACAATATCTCAGCCATAACTTGACGAATGTTGGTTTTAAATACACAAGAGTTAAAGGTTAATCTGCATAAACACGGTCTTTCACGAAGCACCACAAAAAAAATGTGCACGACTGGGTCGTACGAACTTGCTCCTGCATGCTAAAACTAAATATTTATGATTACTTAAATTGCAAAAGGTAGTGTTAAAATAAGAGATATACTTTAAGCAATTCTGATTACACTCTTACTTACAACTTACACTTAACTCAAAAAAAAAAAAATATGTACATATAAAAATAATTAGAATTTATTAAAAAAATTAAAATTTGGAAATGTACCTCGTATATACATTTCATTCCAAAAATTTAAATGCCGAACAAATTCAAACCTTATTCTTGATTTATTGAATTTTTTTTTTGAAAATCGTCGGAACCGTTTTTTTTTAAATTAATTTTTTATATATAAAATTTTTCAAAAATGTCTTAAAATTAATTTGGGTATGCAGTTTTCAAGACCATGTAAATATACATATTATACTCCAATTTGGATTTTTAAAATTGATCCGTTTTTGAGATACAGAATTTTGAAAAAAAAAGTTAAAAATATTTTTTAAAAATCCAAAAAAAAATTTGAAATTTTTTTGAAAACAAAATATTATTTGAACAATATATACGTACTTTCGAAAAAAAAACTTACGCTGATCGGACTTTCAGTTTTCGAGAAAATCTAATAACAAAAAAACGGTTCTATGGGAGGTACCGTTTTGGAGCAATACAAATTTTTTTTTTTACATAAAACACATGAATGTTTAAAAAAATTAAACTCGAGGAAGTTTAAAAAAAATCGTTCGGGCCGTTTTTGTGAAAAAAAAAGTTTTGATTTTTGGCCAAAAAAATCGTATGGTGGCTACCCTAAATTTTGATCTTAAAACAAAAATAAAAAAATTGGGATATAACTTTTTGCTCAAACCTCTAATTTTCAAATTTGAAGTCAATCGGGCCAGTAGTTAAGCCTGTAGATGCCTGTAAACTTTCCGACAGACAGACAGACGGAATCGCCGGACCCACTTTTTTCGACTTCTCTATCATCGTAATATCATATCTCATCCTCATCTCAAATTTTTTTTTTTTACGAATTCAATACTTGCCATATATTCTATATGTCGCAAGTAAAAAGTCCAGCGGTGTCAAATCGCATGATCTTGGTTGGCATGTTGAGATCGTCACGACGAGAAATTACGCGGTCATAAAATGTCTCTTGCAATACCATATGCACTCCAGTTGTGTGGCGGCACCGTCTTGTTGAAACCACGTATTCCCCAAGTCGTATTCTTCAATAGCAGGCAAAAAAGGCGGTTATCATATGACTATAACGCACCGAATTGACGGTGACAGTTGTTCCATAGCCGTTTTCGAAGAAGTAAGGTCCAATCACACCTCCGGGCCAAAGAGCGCACCAAACAGTGACTTTTTTTATATGTAATATCTTCTCTTGGGATTCTCTGAACCCCAAATACGACAGTTTTGTTTATTAACATACCCACCGAGTGAGAAAAGTGCTACGTAGCTGAAGAAAATTTTGTTCGAAAAATCGCCATGGACCGCCTGTTGTTCAAGCACCCATTCGGCGTATCTACGCCATTGTGAATGGTCAGCTGGCTTCAGTTGTTGTGTGAGCTGGACTTTATATGGATGTAGGTGTAGGTCCAAATGCAAAATACGCCATAATGTGTCGTAAGGCATTTCTAATTCCTGAGAACGATAATCACCTCTTAAAATACGATATGTGGCTGTGGCAGAATCACAATTTTTGTAGAAGATTTTAGCAATTTTTATGCGTTCTTAAGCGATCCATTTTCGTAAATGGCAGAACTTCATCTGGTTTATCAACTTAGTTTGACAGATGTCAAATTCTAACCCTTTACATTTTTTTGAAGCCGCAAAATGGATAACTTGCTATTTTACTTTATTCTCATTCGTTCTCTAGAAGTAGTTCTGATTACATCAAATACTAGCAAAACCCCTGCCCGCTTCGCAGGGCTTCGGCCCAAAACGGTTCGGAAATTAGAGATTGGCAGGATGAAGAATACGGTAATCGATGGATAGGCAGAAATGAACAATATTCTGTATACTTTATTTGCTAATCTGATGAATAACCTATTCGTTTTTCAATTCTTGCACATAATTTGTTTAGTTAATTTACCCATTAAATATATCCTCCCCAAATTTAGCTCCCTGAGAAGAGGTAAGGTAATTAGGATTTTGACAGCAAGCCTGGTACAGGCATAAGTATGCTTTTAACCCTCTTCAGGATTGCACAATGTTATAAATTTTCTTAAAACTAACAATCATTGGGATATTATAAAATTAGAAAACTTTATGTTCCTTACGCATTATTTGAAAAAAAAAAAATATCTTATTTGAAAAAAAAAAATATCTTATTTGAAAAAAAAAATGTCTTAAAGTCAACACTTTGCTCGGGCAAGAAAAATTGAACAACACTTAAATACAAAGTTAGCCTTTTTTTAATCGTCAGAAAGTGATAAAAAAGTAACTTTGTCTTAGAAGGATTATTTTCTAAGAATTTGACCAAGAATTACATCCCAAAGTATATGGCAGACAAATTACAGGATACCCTTTATAGTTGACGATGAGGAAAAACAGAAATTTCTAAATCAAAACCACATATTTTTAAAGATTGACCTTGCGTCTTATTTATTTTTCAGAGAATTCAAGTCGAACAGGAAACTAAAGACGAATGCCATTGACTTCTTCACGGCTAGTCTTGTAGTTCTGTAAAGTTTAAGTTGATTGATGTCCCGAAACATAGTAATGCTCATACCATCAGAGTTAAAAAATGTGGAGGCAGTCCTGGTACATAAATGCATAAATGCAAAAAATTCAAAAACTCCATCTCGTTGTAAAATTTACTACATCGTTTTCATTTGTTATTGTGTCAAAATAAGTTGTTGCATCGATTTATGAAAGACTTTAATCTGCACCAGCCATTATTGCACTTCAACTCGATGCTTCAATGCTTGGAAAGTCATCTCTGAAGATTCAGAGATCCAAATTCTTCAAGTTGCGGTTTAAGTCTTCAAGTAAATTTTTGTGCGCCATTGTGCTCTCATCCCACACAAATATTCGGCCATTACCAACTTTTTTGAAATATTGTAATGTCAGTTTTATGTCTAATAATGTGCTCACAACTCCAGAAGAAGAAAGAGCCAACTCTTTATTTAATTTCAGATCATATTGATGCTTAAATTAATGATAATAAAAATGATTTCCCCATTCTACCGGGTGCATCACAAAAATATATACCACCACTCAGACTGATCACACCTTGCGTATCTAATGATGTCATACACATAGATACTTTTGTTGATCGCTTAACTTCGGCTCAATAGTTTGCGCAAATATTCTGAATCCAATGCAATTTTATTATTGTCCTTAACGTAGTATTGTTGTCGAGCAACCAATTCAATTGTGGCAATGCTTTATTCGCAAAACAACGTTTGCCGGGTCAGCTAGTTCAAAAATAATTTCCTAGGTTCACTGACATTTTTTTTTGTCGAAGAAAAATTATATTTGTCAAATATTTTTTTTCTTCACTGACATATTTTTTTGATTTTTTTATTGAAAAAAAAAAAAAATATTTGACAAAATTTTCAAACTATTGAGTGTTCGTATCAGTTTTTTTTTTGTAGTGCGAAATACAAAATATTTAACATTTATTAACAATTGAACCATTTGTGATTTGAAAAGTATACATTTTATTTTTGCTAAACCTTCTACCCTAAAACCTCTTGCATTTAGAGAAAAAATTAGGAAAATCTGTCAACCAGTGTTAGGCTGTTCTTTTATATACATAAAATAGATTTATTTATTTGTTTTTTTTTTTTTTTTACTGAAATCTGAAAATAAAAATATTTGACGAAATCGAATATTCGTAGCTATATTGATATATGTATTTTGCTGAAGTGAGAAAAGCATTATTTTTTAACATCTGCACCGTTTGTGATTGAAAAGTTTACATTTTGTTTGTTAACAACCTTCTTCCCTTATTCCTCTTTAGTTTAAAACAAAAATTAAGAAAATCGGTCAAACGGTTGTTAAGTTTTTCGAGCGTACACAAACCAACATAACATCTATATATATAAAAGAACAGCCTATTTTTTGTGTTCGCTCGCTAACCGAGCAAACTGGTTGACCGATTTTTCTAATTTTTTCTCAAAATGCAAGAGGTTTTAGCGTAGAAGGTTTAGCAAAAATAAAATGTATACTTTTCAAATCACAAATTGTTCAATTATTAACAAATGTTAAAAATTTTATATTTCGCACTACAAAAAGAAACTGATCGATATACGAACACTCAATTTAGTTTGAAAATTTTGTCAAATATTTTTTTTTTCAATAAAAAAATCAAAAAAAATGTCAGTGAAAAAAAAATATTTGACAAATATAATTTTTCTTCGACAAAAAAAAATGTCAGTGAACCTAGGAAATTATATTTGAACTAGGTGACCCGGCAAACGTTATTTTGATATATGAGATTTCTAGAGTATGAAAATATGTTTGTATATCTTATTTATTTTTAGTGGATACGTATTTGTTAATTATATTGTTATTTGTTATTTATAACGTTTTGAATGTTGATGGAATGTGTCATTAATAAAATTTAATCAACACTAACGAACTGGAGGTATTCCACGTATAATTATTGCCTGAATGAAAAACATGGTGTGCTCAAATCTAAGCCACAAACAGACATTATTTAGCTTTGAGTCAATAGTCATTGCAATTGCAGATCTGATGGGGAATTGAATGCTTTCAAATTGAAAGTTGCTTACTAAAAAAACGTTTTGCGAATAAAGCATTGCCACGATTGAATTGGTTGCTCGACAACGCAATACTACGTTAAGGACAATAATAAAATTGCATTGAATTCAGAATATTTGCGCAAACTTTTGAGCAGAAGTTAAACGATCTGGGCCCTATTGCACCAACAACTTTTCACTTTTCACTTTGCAACTTTTCAAAATAATAATTTTCTGCAAAGTAAAAGTAAAAAGTGTTTCACCAAAAATGAAAAGTTCCTGACTTTTCACTTTGCAATTTTGTATGTTTTTTGCAAAGTGAAAAGTGTGGGCGTTTCACCAAGTTAAAATGTAGCTTTTCATTTTCAGTCGTAATTTGCAAAGTTGCAAAGTCAAATATTTATAATGATTTGATTGAACTTCTTGTCGTTATTATTACAAATTCAAAAAAATAAACAACTCCGCTCGCTAGTGATGAAATAAAAAATATATATTCCAAATTATAACTCATAAAAAAACATACAACAGTAAAAACATGTTATTAAAATTCATTAATAAAAATTGAAATTGAAATATGAAGGTATCTCAATAATACATTTTATCTAAAAAAATTGATGTTCATAAGATTTTTTAAATAACTGGAATTCGATTTTTAATATTGTCTTTAAATAAAATTTGAAAAATATTATAGCGTTTATAATATATTTTTTTATAAATACAAACAAATTTTTGAAAATTTGTTTAATACAAATTAATCAATACAATATATACGTACTTTAAAAAATCATCGATCAGTGGTTAAGGTATGTAGTGCGTTTACAGATGACAAGAATCGCCGACCATTTTTTTCGATTCTCCATCATTGAAATGTCACATTGCACAAAATCTCAACTTTTTAACGAGTTCAATACTTGCATATATCAATATGTGCAAGTAAGAAAAGTAAATTTTTAAGTAAATGTTGACAAGTTAAAACGAACTATATTCGTTTACATTTTATTCTTCATTTTTCTAATTATTGAAAATGCACCTACATCCTACAATTCCATGCAATTTTTCTTTTGAAAACCAATGAGGTTTCCGAGTCTTTCCATTCATATAAGCGTTTTCAACAAAAATTTCACGCAAAAAACGAAGTTTTCAATCTATGTACATATGTTTGATTTTTCAAGTTGTCCGACTCCTTGAATGAAACTTTACCATGAAAATTTCATAAATATCGGCTTGGCCGTTTCGGAGTCCATATCGGACTTTATACACACAAACATAGATTCATTATTCATAATTATAAGGACTTATCAAGACAAATGACCAACCGCAAATGAAATTTTTGCTTTGCAAATAATTGAAAAGCTTTTCAGTATTTGAAATGCAAAGTGCAAAGTTTAAACGTTTGGTGAAACGAAATCGAAGAATTCTTTGCAAATTCACAAAACTTTTCACTTTTCAGAAAAGTACTTTTCACTTTGCAAATTTGTGGTTGGTGAAACAAAATTTGCAAAGAAGGATTTTTTTGTTTACTTTTCAAAAAATTAATTTCCTCTTTGCAAATTAGCGTTTGGTGAAACAGAATTTGCAAAGTTGAAGTGAAAAGTTGCAAAGTGAAAAGTGAAAAGTGGTTGGTGCAATAGGGCCCTGGTGTATGACACCATTAGATGTGCAAGGTGTGATGAATCTGAGTGGTGGTATATATTTTTGTGATGCACCCGGTGGAATGGGGAAATCATTTTTGGTATCATTAATTTTAGCATCAATAAACTCCTCTTCTGGAGTTGTGAGCACATTATTAGACATAAAACTCACATTACAAAATTTAAAAAAAATTGGTAATGGCCGAATATTTGTGTGGGATGAGAGCACAATGGCGCACAAAAATTTACTTGAAGCCTTTAACCGCAACTTGAAGAATTTGGAGCTCTGAATCTTTTTGTTTCTGAGGACAAACTTTGTCGATTATACCACGGTCAACTGCGTGGAACGACGAATGGAGTCGTTTAAAAACTTCTATTTCAGGAAACTTACATTGGTCAATTATTGGACATTAAATAGAGAGTGACGCGACAGATCTTGAAGAGCCAAGGCCCAAGTGGCTTACTCTCATCAATAATTTTTTGGGTGCGTGTGAAGAATTTAGGGCACCTACAATTTAACTGCGATTCCGAACGGAAAAGTTGAGAAGCACTTTTTCATACTCTTGATACTCTTGGAAGTTTTGTCAGTTCTTCGCAAAAGGCAATGTCCAAGAAAGATGAAATAAAAAACACGACGTTTTGCTTATCAACCAACGCACCTAACCACTAATCCACGGACACTATTGGACATTGAAAATGGAATTATTTCACTTGATTCTGAAGGCAGAATTTCACTTCCAAACAATTTTTATTGTAATGCAAATCCACGGAATGAGTTGATTCAAGATGACTTTCCAAGCATTGAAGATGCAACAATTTATTTTGAACTAGACAAATAAATGCATAATTTTTTGCCCACAAGTCGTTTGAGTGGTTTGACACAATTACAAATGAAAACGATGTTGTAAATTTTACAACGAGACGGAGTTTTTGAATTTTTTGCATTTATGCATTTATGAACCAGGACTGCCTCCACAATTTTAAACTCTGATGGTATGAGCATTACTATGTTTCGGGACATCAGTCAACTTAAACTTTACAGTACTACAAGACTAGCCGTGAAGAAGTCAATAGCATACGTCTTTAGATTTCTGTTCGACTTGAATTCCCTGAATAATAAATAAGACGCAAGGTCAATCTTTAAAAATATGTGGTTTTGATTCGGGCAATTTTTCTTGCCCGAGCAAAGTGTTGACTTTAAGTTATTTTTTTTTTTTTTTGTTCAAATCATGCGTAAGGAACATAAAGTTTTCTTAGTTTTACCTTATGAACAAAAAAATTAGCAAATAAAACCTCATTGATAAACAAAAACCCATACATTTTATAATACTTGAGAAAATCTAAAACAGCTTAGAACATCGAATTTAGGTTTTTTTTTGTCAATAATCTTATTGCAGCACTTTATAATGTCCCAATAATTGTTAGTTTTAAGAAAATTTATAACATTGTGCAATCCTGAAGAGGGTTAAAAGCATACTTATGCCTATACATGGCTTGCTGTCAAAATCCTAATTACCTTACCTCTTCTCAGGGAGCTAAATTTGGGGAAGATATTTTTAATGGGTAAATTTACTAAAAAAAATATGTAAAAGAAATGAAAAACGAATAGATTATTCATCAGATTAGCAAATACAGGCATGATTTTTCTAAGAATATTGTTCATTTCTACCTATCCATCGATTACCGTATTCTTCATCCTGCCAATCTCTAATTTCCGAACCGTTGTGGGCCGAAGCCCTGCGAAGCGGGCAGGGATTTTGCTAGTTTTTATATATATAGATAGATTATGTTTCTTCTACTTTAATAAACTCTGGAATATACCTCAGATTGCAAACCCGGTTAGGTCTTGGTTCCTCTAGAGCTGTTCTGCCATCCTATTTTCTCTTTCATACATCTAGGTATTGAAATCATAGTCCAAGAAGTTACCTATTCCTTAAAAATATTTGGTCTATATCAATTTGTTGTGGCGCTAACCTAGGTACCCTTCAGTCTTAAGGCAAGGCAATAGATCCACCAACATTTGAATTTGAAGATAAATAATCTTATTAATACACTTATATTTATGACTCATCCTTTCAAAACTCGAAAGTAAAACGCAATCACAAAACACAAAGTACCCAATTACAAACAATTTGACACACTCTCCCTCGACTGCAGTACGGCGTGCTGTAATGGTAGCATCAGCCCTCTAACCACTCACAAGGACAACATCATCGACGCCATAAAAGCCATCAAATTCACTTGCAAGGACATCAGCAAACCAAAACAATAGCATCACGAGGTAGCCCTAGGTCCCATCGAATCTCTCGCCGGCCTGAGGGTCGTGGACAATTTACAATTATCCCAAAAGTCAACCACATGCAGCATATTATCCTTCCACAAAAAACCAATACCTTAACTTCTACCGATTCAAGGACAAACTCACTTTCTCGATAAACCTGATAACACCACATAGCATCTCAAAAGACAAGATCAAGCAGTTCGATAAGGAAACTCAAAAGCGGAAACAAAACGAATCGCAATAACCATAAGCAAGAACCATCAAATGTGCGTATAAACAAACAATAAAGAGGTCCTTATTCAAATCAGTTTGTTTTTCAGAAGAAGAAGCATCGCATCGTTTGTAATCGGTCCTGAGAATGTCTTCTCGCTACATAAGATTACCAGAAAATAGGTGTAATAACATCACCGAAGGACATTTCCTTTTCGAGAGTTTGACACTTGAACGACACTCGCTAGACAAAAAGGACAAAGACGACACATCAACTCGCAACACGCATATCGTAAAGGATATCTCTGGTACTTCATCGGCTCATAAAAGTTAAGTCAGTGTAGTGTGAAAACTATATACGTTACGTACAACAAAACAGGAGATGGCAGGAGGAATCATCTTACCCTTCGGCGCGCTTGGTGGGTGGGTGGGTGGAAATGGAAATGGCAATGGTGCAGTGCATCCTTTCGTTTATTTTTTCTGTTTTCAATCTTCCTCCTCATTGTTGGTGTTCCCGAAGGGCATCAGCAGGGGGGTATAAGAAAAATTTGAATTTTGCTCATTTTCTTTCCAGACGGTTAGTCATCGGTCTTGATTTTTATTTTCTTCCTTCTCGCCCTCTCTTCCTTATCAAAGTTCAGGCTATTGTTCGTAGAATGAGTGTTAAGTCAGTTTCCGGCGCGGTGTCGTTCGGCGCCTTTGGGGTGTGAGCTCGGGCAAATGGCCCATTTGGGGGTTGTTAGAATGGGCACATAAAAAGAATTATTTTCACGTTTTGTGTGTACGGCAATGGCAATGGCAAATGTTGAAGTGCCATTCGAAAGTTAGTTAAATCCTTTTTTTTCGGTTTGGAGAGGGGGATACGAGTGTATTACTGGTCTCAGGACATTGTGGAAGGAGTTGACTGCTTATACTCACGCTTGGGGAGTTGGTTTCGAGATAAAAGTGTGTAGATACTGGTTTTTATTTAGATTTTGAGCTTGCTTTGGGAAAGATAAAAAAGGTAGTAAAAGTGCCTATAGTGATTTTTAAATACACTTTAGGGGCAGTTTGGGGTTGATTTTTTTTTTTTTATTGAAGAATAGTTTGGAGCGTGAAGTGATTTTCAAAGATAAGAGTTTGTTTTGGGAAAATGTTTTATTTGAGGGAAAATTGTAAGAGCCATTGAAGCTTAGGAGAACTAAGCTCTTTCAAACGGCCACATTCTATGTGCTACTCGGAATCTTTAATCTATTATCACGCTGTATACAACATTCAATAATAGTAATCCAAGAATTTGATGGATAGGAATTCATTGACTTTGTAAAGGTGTTTTCTTTAAAACCACGTTACAGAGACAGACACCCCTACCCGACTTCTTAAGGATACATTTTTCGATACTTTAATTAGAGCCTATCTATAATATGTACTTCCTAATCCGGCTCGTAGTTCTTATATTATTTCAGACTGAGAGGTGTTATTGTTACTGATGTCATCGAAGCAACAGAGGTTTCTAACAACGAAATTGAGCTGACTTATGATTTATTCAACATAGTCCTTGAACAGACATTGTGCAAGGCTTGAGATGACAAAAATTGAAACATTATACGCTGATGTTTTGACATGTGACTTTTTCAACTTTGGGAACAAAATCAATTCGCACGGGAGCACATCGTTGAGGCAATGGCAGTTCGTAGCCCATTTTGGCAAATTTGGCAATTGCGGAGGAGTGCATTGGGGCGTTTTCATGGTTTAGTCAAGAGAAATTTGTCTCCAAATGGGGCATTTTTTTTCTAGTGAATTTGGATCGAATCGGCTGAATGATTCGACATAGTGGTGACTCACACATTCTGAATCCTCAAAAACGGTTGCCATCACCAATCTATCCTATGTTAAAGTCTTTTACTTCATCGGAAGCACTTTAGAACTCAATCCAATGTTTCGACTGTTCCTTTTTCTCTGGTGTGTACAGTGGATCCATGTTTTTTTGACTGTCATGAAATGACACAGAAACTTCCTCGGATCCAACTTTGGGGCTTTCTCATGCCCAAAATATTATATAGGATATCACCCTCGTGATCTTTCGAAATTCATACCTACTGTCTCTGCTCTATCGGCACCTTTCAACAGCGGTCGGAAGGACGAGATCATGGAATTTTGTCATGTTATCATCCGTGGTATCCTTTTTGGGGGCACCGGCACCTTGCCCATATAAAAATCGAAGCAGAAAAGTCTTCTAAACGATCTATGTGCTTTTTTCCTTTCCAATGACAAAAGATCGAACTGATATTGCTGATTTTTCATTTTCCTAAAAACCGCGCACACTCCCGCTTACAAACGTTTCCAAATGTCTAATCAACATAAGCTGTCGGTGATGGGAATGTACTTATACGATAGTAGTTACCTCTTGCAACACTGGTGCCATCAGTTATTCCTTACTTACTTCTTTATGTTGGCGCTAGCACCATGGGCCTTATCCAACAAGCGTATTCAGCCAGTTTGTTTCCTAGCTATAGCTGTCTTCAATTTTGCACGCCAAGTTGGTTCAGGTCCTCTACCACCTATGTGCTCCACCTGAGTCGCGGTCTTCCCCTTCTGCAACGTCCTTCCAGGTTGAATTCGAGGACTCTACGAGCCGGATCATTATTTTTCATTCGTTCTACATGATCCAACCATCTAAGTCGTTGGACTTTAACTTTTCTGGCTAGGTCAGTGTCGCTGAACAGATCGTACAGTTCTTGTTTGAATCTATTTATAGAGACTGAACCACTCGAAGAATTTATCTCTCGAAGCAGTCCAAATCGTTTTCATCCGATATTGTCATGGTCCCTGTCTCTACATCATAGGTTCATGAGGACCGGGATGATTACGGTCTTGCATTGTGACACTTAAGTTGCTCGAGAGAAGACTTTAACTACTTACTACTTAATTCCTTTCTAAGTCCAAAGAAGCAGCGATTAGCAAGATAAATCATTTTTCATTTGATTGCAGCGCTGGTTTTGTTGTCTGAGCTTATAGCGGATCCAAGGCAGACAAAGTCCTTAACTTAAATCTATCTATGGTAACGTTGGCTCCAAGACGTCGATGTTGGGTGTCCTTGCTTGTTGACAACATCAATTCACTCTGGTTAGCCGCTAGACCCATCTTCCTGGCCTCCGTCTGAAGGCTCATAAACGCTCCACTGACATCTAGCTGTGTTCTTCCTATTATGTCCATGTCGTCGGCGTATCCTAGTATCTGGACGGACTTTGAAAGATTGTGCCTCTGGTAGGCTTTGACAATCTTTTCAAGAATGATGTTGAAGAAATCGCATGACAGCGCATCGCCTTGTCTAAACCCATTTTTGATATTAAACGCATCCGATAGGTTTTCTTCCGTGTACTTGAGTTTTCCATTGTCATCTTAAACAGATGGTTGAGTTCTTCTGCGAAGCCAAAACTTACACATTTCTCTATATGGTTGGTCTCAATAGACGCTGTCATACGTGGCGTTGGAATCGATAAAAAGGTGGTTACTATCGGTTTGAAGTTCATTAGCCTTCTCCAAGATCTGCGTAATGTGACTTGATCAATGGTCGACTTTCCTGGTCTAAAGCCACATTGATATGGACTTTTCAGTTTGGCTTCAAACGGTCATATAATACTGCTGAAAAGATCTAATAGGCGATGTTAAGGAGGCTGCTGATTCTATAGCTGGTGCAGTTTAGAGGATCTCCTTTCCTCAGTATCGGTTAAACAATGCTGAGGTGCCATTCTTCGGCCATGCTCTGTTCCGACCATATTCTGCAAATGAGTTGGTGCATGCTCCTTACTGAGTCATTACCGCTTTGAAGAGTTTGGCAGTGATGTCGTCAGCTCCCGCTTATATATTGCCATCTTCACGTCTTCAAGGTCGTGGTAGACGGAAGTTTTGGCCTGCGAAGTTTTCATTGAAAGGTTTACACTGCCTGACTGCAGCATTTGACTTTTCATCGCCGATTAACAGTGGGCAGAAGTGGTCTTTCCACATCCTAAGCATTACTGTGACACTAAAACTTTATTTCCCTTTTGGTCTTTTGAGGCTTTAGTTCGTACTCTGCGAATAACAACTAGGTACATAATGCCTTGGTAGATGACGTAGTCCAAAAGGACACCGTGCGCCACCGCGCCGTTATCCTTAGGTTGAAAAATTGAATGGCTTGAAGAGAAAGTATTTTCTAAATTCTAAAGCAGTGGACCAGTTTATTTGGCGTCTCGTTCGTGGGATTTAACGCTTCTAGAATATTTCCTTAAGGGCTTATACATACATATACGACATTGATAGAGCTCAGAGCTCTGGAACGACAAATATAGGCCCTTTGCCAAGTCAAGTCCTTATTGGAAAACACGGTTATCATCCAGGGACATAGGCGTGCGTCGCGTCACACGGCGGCTTGGGAGAGCGAAAAATTGAAATTGGTGCTATGATGGAGATTGGATCTTGTGTTCCAAATGAACCAGTTGGGTTAAGAAAAATAAGTTACATTGCATTCAACTGTATAAACATAAACATGACTCGCAGAATAACTCAAATGATTATCCTGCAATTCGATATTGTTTATAATTTGTTTTCAACTTCAAACGATGTCATAAAATTCCCATAACACCCTTAAAACTTTCTCGTAGTTATAAATAAGGTTTGCGATGAAGAAAATTCAACCACTTCATCAATTTTGCAAGAAAACAAAAATCATTCAAAAAATCTGCCAACATGGCAATAAAAAAGTGACAAATGATATTTTTCTTGTAACCCGATACTGTATATTGGTTCGAGTGTATACCTATGAACACCTACCAGCTCCAGCTAGACTTGCAAAAATATTAGAACAGAAGGACTCTCCAGCTCATCGAATTCCCAAGACAAGAGTTTTTTTTTCTCCAACTGCCAATTTTTTTCCTTATTGTTTTTTTTTTTGCGAAATTGCATGAACAAAAAAGATTTATTCCCTTGGCCCCTTGTCTTATCGTCAGATAAGAAATCATATTTCGTGAAATTGTCGACCTCTTTCCTTCGCTGCAAAAATCTCTACATATTCATTATTTTGCATGAAACAATATCCTTCGTCTCAACCTCAAGGAGCAACTGAATTTCCATTTCAATGCCACAGATTATTGCAAAAAGAAAGGGTACGAGAAAATTGTAAGAACGAAAAAATATCCTTCCTCATTGGAATGAGTGCGTTGTTGGGGTAGGAGAGGGCTTTGCAGCAGCCTAACTACTCCCTGAAGTGACATTTTCAGCATTTTTCCATTTGGAAATCACCACAATATGCCATTAAGGTGCTCCCTCAATGATCAGCCCCCGAGATGTTATAAAAGGATGCGATTCTCGGTGATTCTTTTATTATAATGGTGTCTCGGTGTGTCCTTAAAAATAGCTTGCAGACGAAAATTGCAAATAGAATATGCTTCCGCTGACTGCTTATACCTGAAGCCGGAGGGGTTGATCTGGGATGCAAAATATCCTTGGAGCCATCAAGCGATATCATTGAAATGGCAATGAAAGTGTGAAGGTTGCGTTGATGTTCGCAACAACAAAAAAGGTTTACCTGCTTCGATTTCCGAAGACATTCCTCTTACTCCCTTATTGGCATAAGCCATAACGAGAAGCAAAAAAAGGATATTTTCGATACCTATTGCCGTTATTGGTTTATTCAAATAACAAGCTCGTTTATTGTTTTACAACAGGAAAACAGATTTTTTTGACCCTCGCTGCTGCGGCGCGGCGTCCCCATAAAATCTTTTATTTCAAAATGGGCGGTTTTTTAACTTTTCTGCCTTTTTTTTCTATTCTCTGTTGTGAAAAAACAATGTAAGGAAGGTTATACACAGAAGGATGGGTTCAATTTTATTTTTATTTCCATGGGCGGTTTTTTTTCGACAAGATTTAATTCAATTTTAATGGAATTTCTTTTTCGAATGGAAGAAAAAGAAAAGATTTATTGAATAAGAAACGTGTCCCGTGCCATGATTTGAATTCAATAAACAAAAAGGGGGGATCTGGAATTGGTCTGTGGAGGTTTGCTCGACTTTAATTGGAATTTGAATTAATTTGAATTTAAGCAAAGCTTGGAACGCACAAAAGTACTGAAGACTCTTTTAAGATACTGATTTAACTGATTTCATGTCTTGAAAAATTTAATTTCAAAGGAAATTAGAATATGTACAATGTATTGCTTCTTGACTCAAAATACTGCGACAGATATAGAAATAAGAATCAAACAGAACAATATGACAATCAATCCCTTCGGCTAATTCGTTTTCGCTTTCCTTCTTGCCTATGGCGTCGCAATAGATGTAATGGTTCATGATTCCTTCCTTAATTTTGCATACGAAATCCTATCCAACATACTGTGTGAGCGTCTTAAACCTTTCCGCAAGGCTACAATAGGCACAACAATATTCACGCTGAGGCAAATTCTGAAAAAAAAGAAATTTCAAGTCAAAACCCACATGTCTTGTCGAAAAAAAACCTTGATATTATAATAGCATCCATGGGAAAGGGCTCCAGGTGGCGAAGGTCTAAATTCGGGATCTCAAGCAAACTGATCGAGCTGTGCCGCCTGAAGACAAACAATACGCATTGTAGTATGACTTACATACATACTTACATTTCTGGGCTCGTTCCGAGCAGTTGGAAAACAGCATTTGTCCAGCCTATTCCAAAAAAAGGCGAATCTTCTTCTCCCTCCAATTATCGTCCGATTGCACTTACGTCCCTTCTTTATAAGGTCATGGAAACGCTGATAAACTATCAGCTTAAGAAATATCTCGAAGACCAAAAGCTTCTTAATGACCGGCAGTACGGCTTTCGCAGCAACAGATCAACTTATGATTTGATGGCTTATCTCGCCGAACAGTGGAACAAATCTTTACATCGTTTTGGAGAGAGTAAGATTGTTGCGCTTGATATTTCAAAGGCATTTGATAAAGTCTGGCATCTTGCTCTTTTATCGAAAATGCGTGCCTTCGGTAGATATCGATGAATCCCTTCTTCGTTGGATTAGAAACTTTCTTTCGAACCGTTCAATAAAAGTTGTATTGGACGGATTCAAGTCTGAAACCCACAATATAAATGCTGGTGTACCCCAGGACTCCGTTTTTTCTCCGACTCTTTTTCTCATTTTCATTAATGATCTCCTGTCTGTTACTTTTAATCCAATAAATTGTTTCGCTGACGATAGTACCCTTAGCTTCTCATATTCGTTTCCAGATTCACATCCTTCCTCTTCGGATGTGGAACTGTAACGGCAAAATATGATAAGCTCATTAAACTCTGACCTAAACAGCATTGTACAATGGGGAATCAAAAACCGTGTAGAGTTTAATGCTTCGAAAACTCAATGCTGTCTTGTATCGTTGAAGCGAGATATACCCCCCCTGCCGCTGTCCATGAGTGGCACTTGCAACGATGAGACCAAACATCTCGAGGTTCTCGGTATGTGCATCACTGACCACCTCTTGTGGACCGAACACATACGCGATGTCGCCAAAAATGCCGCAAGATGTTTGGGTTTCTTAAGACGATGCAAGAAATTTTTCTCCCCGTCTGATCTGGCTGTTATCTATAAGAATTATATCCGTCCAAAGCTTGAGTACAATTCCCATCTTTGGGCTGGTATTCCAGTAACTCAATTAAGCCTCTTGGATGGTATACAAAGAAGAGCCGTGAGAATGATCGGTGATAGAGACATCACTGATTCACTCACTACTTTAGACCACCGTCGGAACGTTTGTTGCCTCTCTCTGTTTTATCTTTACTTCTACGGTAAGTGCTCCTGAGAAATAGCCAGTTGCATTCCACCCCTTAAACAATTCAACCGTAATACCCGTGCTTCCAGGAATGGCCATCAGTTTACACTCGAAGAGAATCGTTCTTTAGCCGTACTACGCGAATGTGGAACTCTCTTCCACACTCTGTTTTTCCCGATCATTGCAATGTTCAGGAATTTAAAACCAATGTACACCGGCACCTAACCGTATCTATGGCATAATAAGGATATAAGAACCCGTTGAGTGTGTGCTTATTATAAAAAATAAAAAAATAAAAAATACTTAAGGTGGCGCTACAGTCCGTTGTGAACTTGGGCCTCAATCAACAGTCCCCGCCAGCCAGCTCGCTCTCTAGCTAGCAGTCTCCAGTTTTGCACCCCAAGTTGATTGAAGTCCACTTCCACTTGTTTGCACCACCTGAGCCGCGGTCCTCCTCTCCTTCTGCGTCCCTCGGTAATAGTGTCGAATAGTGTAGGCTCTAACTGACCGAGCCATCTGAGTCTCTGGACCTTTACTTTTCTGGTTAGGTCCATGTCGTTGTACAACCCGTAAAGTTAGCTGTTGTATCCTCTTCCCCATTCCCCATCAATGCACACGGGCCAAAGATAACCCTGAGAACTTTCCTATCGAGACAGCCTGAGGCACATTCATCCGACTTTGTCAAGGTCCATGTTTCTGCACCATACAGCACTGGGAAAATAAGAGTGCTGTACAGATTTACTTTAGTTGCTCGAGGAGGACTTTTAAACTCAATTGCTTTTCTAGCCGAAGAAACAGCGATTAGCAAGAGTTATTCTTCGCCTGACCTTGGCGGCGCTGATGTTATTACCTTTGTTAATAGCTGAGCCTATAGATAGACAAACTCCTCTACTACCTCGAAGTTGTTTGCGTCTATTATGACGTTCTGTCCGAGCCGTGTCGGTGTTGGGTGTCCTTCCTCGAAGACAGCATATAATTCGTTTTTCCCTCCTTTACCGCTAAATCCATTTTTGCCACTTCTATCTCAATTCTCACAAATGCGCCATTGACATCACGCTGAGTTCTTTCCATTACATCAATGTCATCGGCGTACGCGAGAAAATGATGATTTTTGGAAGATTGTGCCTCTGGTGTTGACGGTGGAGTTCTGCGTTCTTAAGAACGATGTTAAAGAAATTGCATGACATCGCCTTGTCTGAATCCTTTTTTGGCTACGAAAGATTCCGTAAGCCCTTTTCTACCCTTGATGGAGCAGCGTGAGTTCTCCATCGTCATTTTGCACAAGCGAACGAGCTTGGCAGGTATGCCAAAACTAGACATAGCTTTATACAGGCCGTCGCTATAGATGCTGTCATATGCGGCTTTAAAATCGACGAAAATGTGGTGGGTATTGATTTGGAATTCATAGGTTCTTTCCTGGACTGCAAAGTGAAAATTTGATCGATAGTTGACTTTCCTGGTCTGAAGCCACATTGATAAGGACCAATCACATTGTTGACGACTTCAGACGTTCTCAGATTACGGCAGTGATCTTGTAGGCGATTCCTCTGTAGTTGGTGCTGTTTGGAGGATCTCCTTTCGTCAGGATCGGGCATGCATTCTTCCAATCAAATCTTACAGATGATTTGGTGCAAGCTCCTATCTAGATCGTTGCATACTCATTGGCAGTTGCACCATCTGCTCCAATGGATTTCGGTCGTGATATTTCCGTTTTCACTTCTTCTAATTCGAGTTTACGGAATTATTGAATATAATCGTGTCCAATGAAAGGCTCCTTCTCACGGCGGAATTTTGTTCGTCGTCAACGTTATACAGTCTACAGAAATGTCCTTTCCAAATGCCCAGCATTGACTGCGATTCTACTATCTCTGCAGACATCTGTTCTTGCTTGATGTCCTTGAGCCAGTTGTTTTACCTTCCGATAAAACCACCGAACTTCATTCCTGCTGTTGGCTCGCTTAATATCTTCGATCTGGCGCTTTTCATGCTCTCTTTTTTTTCTCCTGAGAAGCCGGCGCGGCGTTCCTCTCGCTTCTTTTGCTCGTAAGGCTCACGAGCAGGTCTTGTCCCCCTATGCAGCAGAGATATGTGCCTCCTGCTTCCTGCTTGGCTACATGGGCCTGCCTTCATTCTTCTTTTTGGTGACTGTGTCATTGGTGAAACCCAGCACATTAGAGGCGACATCTCTTTTTGCTTTCCGGCAATGTTGCCACTGCTCTTCGATACTTGATGTTGGCCTATGCCGCCTTCTTAAGAGGTTACTTGACACTCGATCAGATCAGGTGATTTGTGGAATATAAGTAGCACTACCTTGGCTACGACGGGGTATAGGTCCGAGTCAATGTTGGCTCCGCGATAAGTTCGAACATCTAGAATGCTAGGACAAGCCCGCCAATCGTAATGTGATCAATCTGTTTGACGGTTGATTGATCAGGAGTGAGCAGTGTAATATGCAATTCTCAAAAGCTAGCCAGTCTAGCCACTTGCATTTCTAACCTTCAAATATTCAACCGTAATACACGCTCCCCCAGGAATGCAAATCAATTCACCCTCGAGCATAACTTCGGTTGAACTGTCAGTATGGACTGTGGACATCCGTTTTTCAGCCGTTATTGCGAATTCAAGAACAGTGTTTAAACCTTGTTACATTCGCATATATTTAGAGTGTAGGATATCAGAGTGAGAATCGTCAACTACAGCTACAGGTTTCCTTTGCTGTTCTTAAGAGTATCTATGTTTTGAATCAGAGACCGTCTCAACAACCTTTAAGACTTATTTGCTTGCTTGCAATAATTAAATTGCATTTTCATTGACTTGATCAGTAAGGAAATCGTATTTCGTCACATTTCCATCAGTTGAGCATATGTTCCCCTTCTTTTATTTTCATTTTGTCAATTTTATTCCATTTAAAATTTTCTTGTATGCGCATTTAAAAAAGCATATAATTAATTGTGACATAACTCTGGCAGTTCCTCTGACAAGTTTTCGTGTTCTTGCACTCAAGTTGCATGTAGTTTTCGCTGTACGCGCATCATCGCTGCAGCGTTTAACCAGAAAATCACTTACAGCCAGTTAAAAGTCGACATTATCGCAACCATAGCGACAGACCACAGCACACAACAAAAAAGGCTAAATTAAGATCCTCTGTGAAAACCATAATACACTTTAGAAGCGAGAGGACTGAACGACTCGACTGGGTTGGGTGATGATGATCTTGTATTCATACTCTTTTCGATATTGTAATTCTCGATTCTGCATAAATATGTTGATACAAAACACATGCCAGTTTCGGGCCGGGGTTGACTTGCAATTAATTGCGGATGAAACAGAATTATTAATTGCTTGTGATCTCCCCATGCTTCTCGAGTCCCCATGTCGCTCTTGTCAGCGATAGTCTGTTACGGAATGTCTCAGGCGCTCATCGCACTGCGCCTAATTGTGGCTGCAGCTTTATTAATAGAAAATGAAAAGCAAGGAGACGGCATCGAATGTGCCAGAATAACCCTAGTTATACAGAAAGCTGAATTTTAGATCTATTGCAAGCCAAACAATCAGCACAATGTTCGTGTGATTGGATGTATTCATTCAATGTTTCAAGCTTGAGGAATTTTTTTCTTTAAGAGCCATAACGGTTTCGAGAAATCTTCAACATTTTTAGCATCGCCAAATTCATCGTTTTCAGTCTTTAATAGACTGAAGAAGTTGCCTTACATGCATTCCTCAGTCGTCAAACATTTTGGCATCCGCAATTACCTGGTTTTTGAATCGGAAGTTCGGTCGCTCTGATGGTTGTCTCGAAAGAGGGGGTTGCGAAGAGAAGGCTTTCTTCACTGGAGCGTTACCGTCCATTCGGTCGGTGATGACAGAGTCAATGTCAATCGTCTTTTCTTGGCTTTCTAGACAACATCCTCATCTGGACTAAATATTGAACCTAGTTGTTGTTTGGCCAAACTGAAGAAGCAGCGCTTCGCTACCGTAATTCCTCTTCGGTTCTCCACTAACGTGTCGTTGGTGGGGTTGATATTGGTTCCGAGATAGGTGAACTTCTACCTCGAGTTACCAACAGTGAGTTTTGTCCTAGCCTTTGGGACATTGCAATATTTTTTGCCATGACCAAAAATTAAGGCAAAAAAATATGAAGAATTCTTCTTCTTCCTCGGTCCCTACGCTCGTTGACAATGACACTCCAGTTGTTAGCTCTCTCGCGAAAGCTAACCTTTTTGCTAGGCAGTTCGCCGCCAACTCTTCGCTGCCAGAGATTGTCATGACTCCGCCTGTTCTTGAGCGCGTCAATGATTCCATGGGACAAATCTTCTTCCGCACTCGTGCTGTGGCGAGAGTCCTAAAGGATCTCAACATTCATAAATCCGCTGGTCCGGATGGCATCCCCGCTATTGTTCTGAAGAGGTGTTCTTCCACGCTGGCAAAACCCTTGCGTAAGCTTTTCCATCTATCCTATTCTTCTGGGCTCGTTCCGAGCAGTTGGAAAACAGCATTTGTCCAGCCAATCCCAAAAAAAGGCGAATCTTCTTCTCCCTCCAATTATCGTCCGATTGCACTTACGTCCCTTCTTTCTAATGTCATGGAAACGCTGATAAACTATCAGCTCAAGAAATATCTCGAAGACCGAAAGCTTCTTAATGACCGGCAGTACGGCTTTCGCAGCAACAGGTCCACTGGTGATTTGATGGTTTATCTCACCGAACAGTGGAACAAATCTTACATCGTTTTGGAGAAAGTAAGATTGTTGCACTTGATATTTCAAAGGCATTTGATAAAGTCTGGCATCTTGCTCTTTTATCGAAAATGCGTGCCTTCGGTATCGATGAATCCCTTCTTCGTTGGATTAGAAACTTTCTTTCGAACCGTTCAATACAAGTTGTATTGGACGGATTCAAGTCCGAAACCCACAATATAAATGCTGGTGTGCCCCAGGGCTCCGTTTTGTCTCCGACCCTCTTTATCATTTTTATTAATGATCTCTTGTCTGTTACTTCTAATCCAATAAATTGTTTCGCTGACGATAGTACCCTTAGCTTCTCATATTCGTTCCAGATTCACATCCCTCCTCTTCGGATGTGGAACTGCAACGGCAAAATATGATAAGTTCATTAAACTCTGACTTAAACAGCATTGTACAATGGGGAATTAAAAACCGTGTAGAGTTTAATGCTTCGAAAACTCAATGCTGTCTTGTATCGTTGAAGCGAGATATACCCCCTTGCCACTGTCCATGAGTGGCACTTGCATCAATGAGACCGAACATCTCGAGATTCTCGGTATGTGCATCACTGACCACCTCTTGTGGTCCGAGCACATACGCGATGTCGCCAAAACTGCCGCAAGATGTTTGGGTTTCTTAAGACGGTGCAAGAAATTTTTTTCCCCGTCTGATCTGGCTTTTATCTATAAAACTTATATCCGTCCAAAGCTTGAGTACAATTCCCACCTTTGGGCTGGTGCTCCAGTAACTTACTTAAGCCTCTTGGATGGAATACAAAAAAGAGCTGTAAGAATGATTGGTGATAGAGAGATCACTGACGCATTCACTCCTTTAGACCACCGTCGTAACGTAGCGTGTCTCTCTCTGTTTTATCGTTACTTCTACGGTAAGTGCTCTAGTGAAATAGCCAGTTGCATTCCTCCCCTCAAACAATTCGCCCGTAATACTCGCGCTTCTAGGAATGCCCATCAGTTTACCCTCGAGCCCAACTTCGGACGTACTCTTAAGTATAGAGAATCATTTTTTAGCCGTACTACGCGAATGTGGAACTCTCTTCCACACTCTGTCTTTCCCAGTCATTACAGTGTTCAAGAATTTAAGACCAATGTACACCGACACCTCCTTTTCAACCCCTTCTCTTCTTCCTAATGCACTCACTGTGTCTCTGGCATAAAAAGGTTATAAAAATCCCTTGAGTGGGTGCAGATTATAAAAAAAAAGCCGGTTGACTGATGTTTTTTGAATTGTTGCTGGCATGTAC
>CAKKXW010000217.1:0-11064 GCA_920937365.1 Sphaerophoria rueppellii | reverse complement strand
AAAAGAGCTGTAAGAATGATTGGTGATAGAGAGATCACTGATGCATTCACCACTTTAGACCACCGTCGTAACGTTTCGTGTCTCTCTCTGTTTTATCGTTACTTCTACGGTAAGTGCTCTAGAGAAAAAGCCAGTTGCATTCCACCCCTTAAACAATTCAACCGTAATACCCGCGCTTCCAGGAATGCCCATCAGTTTACACTCGAGCCCAACTTCGGTCGTACGCTCAAGTATAGAGAATCGTTCTTTAGCCGTACTACGCGAATGTGGAACTCTCTTCCACACTCTGTTTTTCCCGATCATTGCAATGTTCAGAATTTAAAACCAATGTACACCGGCACCTCCTCTCTAGCCCCTTCCTCCTTTCCTAAAGTACTCACTGTGTCTATGGCATAAAAAGGGTATAAAAACCCCTTGAGTGTGTGCTCATTATAAAAAAAAAAAATTTGTGACTTGAAAAGTATATCTAAGTTTTGTTTTTCCTAAACCTTCTACCCGTATTCCTCTTAAGATTGGAAAACAAATTAAGGAAATCCTTCAAGCGGCTTGGCCGGTTAGCGAACGAACACAAAAATAAGCTGTTCTTTTTTAGATAGATGTTATGTTAGGCTCTTACAAAAACATCGTTAATTTTATTATTGCATAAAATTTGTATTCGCTGAATTTCTCTCCGAGTTTTGATGTTTCTTCGGAGGACCCTGGATTGACTGAGTTCTACTTTAGCTGGAAAGTAAAAGGCATAACAACAGAGACTGAACTTCCACTACAAAGACCAAGCAAGTACTTGTTTTCCTCAACTGGAGTATGCTTGCTAAGGACCTTGGCTGAGCGAGTGATTCTGGCTGAGGTCTTGGTATGACTAAAACTTAAAGACAAACTGTTAACAGGAAAAACTATTCATAAGAAAAACAGAAAACCAATAAATACCAATTCACGTAAAATTAAAATTCATAACACTAATTTCTTCAAAAACAAATATACTTAATCTAACTCCAAAATCTATGCCAAATAATAAATTTGTATTCCGGAAATTCCTCTTGGGCGTCGGTGGTGGTCGGTTGTGTGGCGCGTTGTTATCGGTCCACCATAAATATGCTTTCAAACACGTTATTTTCCTATTTAATATTCATAACTATGCAAAAACCTTTTGTGCTGCGCACATTTTGGGGTTATTTTATGGTTATCTGTGAACTTTGAGATGATTTATCGATTTCTAATTTCGTTTATTAAATTATATTATTGAATTAATGTTCTTTATTTTAATCGAAATTCATTGAATAAACCGCATCAGTAATGGAAACCGCTTATGATAATTTGCAGCGTAGGTTGTGTGATTTATCGAAATATGGTTCAAATAATTTGCATGAGTCTTAAAATTCAAGGATTTGAATTTGTTTATGTCCGAATTTTAAAAAACAAGATAAAATTTGACACGAATTTGGTTTTTGGGCCATGTGGGTTTTGTCAAGATGGCAAGCTTAATAAATGATTATGGTATTTAATGAATAATTTTGCATTAATTGATTAAATGATAAAAAACTTTAATTGAATGGATTTAAGAATGTTAAAAAGCTGTAAAACAATCACATAAATTAGTGCCAAGTATGTTTGTTTTGAAGATTGTCACTTTTTCTTGTAACTTAATGGAAACCTTCAAATCAAAAATTTGTATATAATGTTTTTTAACACACACTAAACATGTCGAAAAAATTCTAATCAAGGCATATTATCTTATTTTAAAATCGATTTCAGTTTTTCTGTGCAATGAAATCCAAAGCCAAAAACTTATACTAGACCCGACGGTCATCTTTCTATCCTCAGGGAAAATAAAGTTTTGGGTTATGATGAGATCAGTCACAACATCACCCTTCTTCTTAAGGTGGCGCTAGAGTCCGTGGTAAACTTATAGCCTTAGCCAATAGACTCCGCCAGATAGCTCCAGTTCTACTTAACTCACTCCAGTTTTGCAATCCAAGTTGATTGAGGTCCTCTCCCATCTTGGATGTGTCACCTGATTCGTTGTCTTCCTCTAGTTTTTCGTCGCGGAGGAATGGTGCCGAAAGCGTTTCGGAGCTTTGATGTCCATCCCCTCTATATGACCAAGCCATCTGAGTTGCTGGACCTTGAATCTTCTGGGAACGAACGTGTCGTTGTATAACCCGTAAAGCTCGTTTTTGAATATTCTTCTCCATTCTTCGTCAATGCATACGGGGCCTTAGATAATCGGACGAATTTTCCTCTCGAAACAACCGGAGGCACTTTGATTAAGTTTTTTTCAGTGTCCATGCTTCTGCACTAGGGCTGATGAGGGTCTTGTACAATCTTAGGCTACTTGCACACACACCGATTTTGGGTGGCCGGTATAAAATCGACCAACATTTTCCCGGTATCGGGTGCTACCACACTCACCGTATTTTTACCGATCTAAACAATTAGTTGCTTTGATGCCGTTATTGTGACTCGAGGTATAATAATAATGAAACGAGTTGTTGCTATGTGGTTATTGTATCGCCGTTTTAGCCGTAAGATTAAGCTCAAGTACTGGATTCATCCTACCAATCAAAGCAGAAAACACATTGGGACATTCTACTCTCTTTTTATAGAACTAAGGCGTGATACGAGTAAGCTTTTCAACATCCTCAGAATCAAAATGTGTATTGCATCCTTTGACGAACTCCACGAAAATTTTACCAACTTGAAATCAAGAAAAGTCATCTGATTACTCAGATCCAGTTGAGGAGGAGCTTCCATGCTTCGAACACATAGAGATGTATCATTATTGCATACAAAACTAAAAGGGGCACTAAATGACTACCCTGTGGAACATCAGATTTTGCTGTCAATGTTTGCCAAAAATATGTTTCTGAACTTTTCTTGAAAAGTTCTATGCTTAGGGTAGGAAAAAAATCCATGTAACCCCCGAGGGACAGCCACATCCATTTCGGTTTAAAATATTTGTACGTAAACGCAAGAAAGTGCTTGACCGTTGATCGCCTCAGCCATGTTATACACTCCATAGGATGTTTTGTAGGGGAAGGATAAACTGTCGCTTACTATTTGTTAAAATAGTTTATCTGTACAAGAAAGCTTTAACAATATGCGACTTACCCCCTTTTTTGAAGATAGGAGTGATATTCACATTCTTCTAGATGCATGGAAACCAATTCAATTCCAATGTTATTTAAATTCTGCACAAAAAATGTCAGCAACATAATGGCCGCAAAGCATACTTCGTAAATTATGAGAGCATCGCTGCTATGTTATATGCGAAGACAACTCAAAACAGCTCTAAATTCGTCATTGTAGCGTCAAATCTACAAACAGCAAATAAGTTAATAAAAGACACAATGCATCCGCTTCTCGGACTCGAATAAACATGGTTGTCTTGCTTAACAAAAATTCCAACAACATTCATCGAGGCGCTATTAAAGTACAGAAGCTACATATGACTTCAGTATCTCGATGAAGGGGAAAGAAAGCCCTGTGAATATTAGTGTGGGGCGGTGAAGAGTAAATTTCACACCCTGAATGAAGCGAGAGAGACGAATGGTGGGAAAAAAATCGGTATGTTGCAAGCCTGTATTTAATCACGTACGCTACTTCCCGATACTGCCGGCGCGGTGATATGCGATACAGTAACAGTGGCAGTGACCGGCTGCTCAACAGCCGTCCAAAATCGGTGTGTGTGCAAGTAGCCTAGCTAGACTGTTCTATTGCGGATGGAATTAAAAAAAATTAAAACGCACCCCTTTAAGAAGAAGCACATCAGTAAAATCTCAAATTGAGCTTCGGTCGTACAGTTAAGTACAACATTGGTTCATCTTCTATCTTCTATGTTGCTTTTGAGCACTCCAAATGTCAAATAATATTACTAACAGGTGTTAATTATATTTCTGGATAGTTAGAGAAGGAGTTGAAGAATGAAAAAGTGCTTCCAAAAATGGTTAATCCATTTTAGTTAATCATATTCTACTTTTTTTTTCGTAGTGTAGCTCGAATTGAATTTGAGATCAGAATTACAGGGATATTGCTGATACAACTCGATGATGAGAAATTATTTATTTTTTTCAGTAGTTAAGAAGCAGACAATCTCGAAAAGAAATTTATCTTCAAACTCATAAGTTCTACTGAAAGTAGAATCATGTGCCTCACATTCAATAACAACTCTTAAAGTAACGTCGCCGCCGCAATAACTTTATTGCAAAACTTTATTGCATCATTTAATATTGCTTAAGATAAACATTAAAGAAGCGGCATTCAGGCTCCAATATTCTAGTTCTCTGTACACATTCATATTTCTCTGCTTGAAAGAAAACGATAAAATGTTATTAACGACGACGGCCATTTAATTTCGCAGCCCCAACTTTACCATCCACAAAATGACATTTATCGGATTGTTGTGACTAATTCCGTACAACTATGTTCCATCGTAAGTGGCTATTAATTTGTCAGAACCCAAAAGCAATGGAAGGCGACGAGACAGAGCAGTGTTGGAATCGGCACATTATGACCAAGATTATAATTTGTCCCCTTTAACATGACAATCAGAAAGTGCCCTTCTCTTTCGCTCCCAAAGGTATTCACGCAATAAATAACTTTTTTTCCTTTACTAATTGGATTCCACTGCAGGGTTGCTTTATCAGAACTGACGGACGCAATACCCTTCGTGGACGCTATCCATAAAAGCCATATCGACAAAATATTGTGCACGTTTTTATTCCCTCCAATGACCCAATGCCGATACTTAAATTGGTCGAATAAAATCCAAGTGGACTGGTTGGCTATTGTATTGCTCACCATAGCCACCAACGCGTCTCGTTTCGGCCACTGCATTTTATGTCAGTCTCGTTTCTTAGATACCCTCACATGGTATATGTGTTGTGTCTACCAGCTCGAACTCTCCGACTCCGACAGCGAATGGATAAGCAACTTCATCCTTTGTCTTCCGCTTTGCCTCCATTGCTAATGAAGATACCACATATAGACTCCCTTTCAGCTGATAACTATATGAAATACTCAGCATCAGCGACGATAGTGCCGCGCATCATTCTGGGGATTCATGTTGCCACTACTGAAAAGAAAACTTATATGAGGTGCCATAAAGAATATTTGTTATTGCTTGCCAAACCGATATGGAAGCATATAAATGCAATTCCCAGACGCCTCTGGTCCCGCACACACAACAAAAGGATATTTGACATAATTCAAATGCTTAACAGCTTTTCTGCAACAGCTCTGTATCTGTATGCACGAAGCGAAGCTAGATCCTTGTAGGTCTCTATTTTATTGATTCCTCAAAGGCAAACTAACGAATGATATTCTCCGTAGACGTTAGCGAACGTAGACAGACAGATAGATAGATGAGTAGAGGTGCTTGGAAGCTTGAGCACATAGATTGCAATTAATTTAGAGAGGGTGACTGGAAGCTGGAGGTGTTTTAAGCATGATATCACACTGAGTCTATTGCATAGGGTAAAAGAACAAGTTTTTAAGAAGAATTTCGAAATTCATCTCAATAGTGTCAACTGCGATTTTGATAATCAAAAAAAATACTATGAAATTCAAAGAAGCCAATAAGAGTAGAATGCACCCTAATAAGCAAAGCACTACATGCATTTTTCATTCCTGATCAAGATACATAGTTTATTATTCCAAGGATGTGTCATTTGAAGTCCTTAGTTTATTGAGGAGAAATACAGTATTAAGTCTTTAAGGCGTAGGTGTGTGGGTAAATTTATAGGAGTTGTAGGAGCATTGTTGTTTCAGTTTCATACTCAGAATGCATTTTGTGTCTCTCTTATAACAAATGAAGTTATCAAGGATTGACAAAGAAAACCTAACAAGCCAAAAAGAAGAATATATAGGTAAAAAGGGAGTCTTGCTGCTTTCAACAATAATAACGAAAATACACCATGAGGCTGCTTGGTTGCATATCATGTTATGTTTAAGTTTGATCTCTGCTCTTTGTAGTAATTAATCAATACTTCTTTGTTTTATAGTGAGTAAAAATTGACTTTTATTGTTGGCATGGAAGAAATGGAGTATGTTCGTCAAACTTCAATTAACAGTTGCTTCTTTGGCATGGATAAAACATAAATAATAAAAAGTCAGCTTAATGAACCATGTGTTCATGGTTATTAACGTGTTCATTGTAAGACGAGCATATACTTCCTGTTGTAGGCACATGAGGTACCGTTATTGATTTGTTTTGCCAACGTTAAAGAAACAGTATTAGACTTTGCACCTGTTGGTCTCAGGCATTTAATTTGTACAAACTTTGACTTTAACTAGCAATGCAAACAAGAGGTAAAATTTCAACCATTTTTTATGTACTTTAATATAATATTAACTTCCTGGAACATTATTTGGGAGAATGGGTATTTCGTTGCTCTACAACATAGCAAAAGAGACGATATACTCCCAAAAAAAGAAATAAATGTTACAAGAAAATTTGACGTCGGGCAGCTACAACCTCAAGGTCCTTTTCCGATCGAGTGTAAATTAACTTCTTAAATAGTCATGTCTCATGTGTCGCCAACATCAAGAACCAGTGGTAATATTGTAAGCAGAGATGCCGTCTCTATTGTGTTAGGTTTTAAAGCGAAACCCCTGGTCTTATGAAGAAATTTTAGTAGACTGGTTTAGCAGCGAACCTCAAATAGAATATCACAGTAGAAGATAATTTCGGGGTAGTAGAGTAGTTTGTCTATTTAGGCTCCGCTATTAACACGGGCAATAACACCAGCGCCAGACAAAGAATAACTATTGCTTCTTTGAGATAAGAAAGTAATTGAGTGGTAAAGCCCTCTCTCGATCAAATAAATTAAAACTATACAACACCCTCATTATCCCAATCGTGCTATAAGGTACAGAAGCATATACAGTGACAAAATCAGTTGAATGTGTCTAAGGCTGTTTCGAGAGGAAAGTTCTCCCGTGTGCATTGATGGGGAATGGAGAAGAAGATTCAACTGCGAAATTTAATAGTTCTACAACGACATGGACCTAGCCAGAAGTGTCAAGGTCCAGAAACTCAGATTGCACAGTCATTTAGAGCGGGTGGACACGAATGCTCTGGCCCGGAAAGCCTTCGACACTATTCCCGAGAGATATAGAAGTAGAGGAAGGCCGCGTACCAGGTGACGCACTCAAGTGGAAGGGACCTCAATCAACTTAGAGTGCAAAACTGGAGATAGATATCTAGGGACCGAGCTGGCTGGCGGAGAATGTTGGTTGAGGCCCAAGTCCACAACGAACTGTTATTCTTCGTTAAACCAGAGGTTTCGTTTTGGTGGCTGTGTGAATCCCAGCACATAAGAGGCGGCATATCTAACTGCTTTCTGACAATGTTGTCACTGGTCTTCGATACTTGATGTTGGCGGCATAGGACTCCTTAAGAGGTTACTTGACACTCGATCAGAGAAGGATGTGGCGGTCTCTTGCGATTGTAGCCGTCCGACGTCGAATTTTCTTTCAGCATTTCCTTGTTTTGGCCATTGTCATGATATTCGTAGCACTACCTTGGCTTCGGCGAGGTAGTGGTCCAAGTCAATGTTAGCTCCTCGGAAAGTTCGAACATCTAAAATGCTGTACAAGTGCCTTCCGTCGACCTTCAATGTGATCAATCTGGTTGACGGTTGATTGATCAGGAGATCTCCATGTTCCTTTATGGATGTTGAGATGTGGAAAGCAAGTGGTTGCTAACACAACATTTCGCCCCGCAGAAAAATCGATCGATGTGCTTTCCGACTGTTCCACCAAAGATGTACTCTTTTCCCAGCCTTGCATTAAAATCGTCGAGGAAAATTTTAGTGTCATAGCTAGGACATTGCTCACACGTTTTGTCAAAGAGCTCGTAGAACTCGTCTTTGGTGTCGTCCTTTTTCTCTTCTATATGGGCATGCGCGCATATTAGGCTCATATTGCCGAATTTAGCCTTGATTCGGATTGTCATGATGCATTCGCTCACACATTTGAAGCTCAAGACTTTTTGCCTGAGTCTGCTTCCCACGACGAATCCGCATCCAAAGAGTAGCTGTTGTTGCTCTCGGTAACAATCACCATAGTAGATGTCGCAGTTTTCATCCTCCTTTTGCCCAGTCCATCCCATCGCATTTCCAGGATAGCGGTAATGTCTGCTTTGTAGCGGTTGAGGGTCTCCGCTAATTGTTCGGCAGCACGCGGTCTATAAAAGGGCCTAACATTCCACGTGCATATCCGAAATTCGTTGTCCTTTTTACATTTGCTTGGGTCGTCATCAGTGTATCCGTCCGTTTCCGAGGCCTGTTGTTGCTTCGTAACTAAATTCTTTTCGACGTAGTCGGGAAGTCACCCCGACCCACGTACAACCCCCAACCTGGAGTACCAGGAACTTGATGTGACTCCAAGTGCAAGAGCCGGAACCGCTCTTTTTACAGCCTGAGCTTCAAATAAGTCGAAGTAGACCGTAAAGGTGTTAACCAAGTAGTTCGGCCTAACTGGAACTGAAGACGCCAGCGTTGATTCCAAAAAAGAAATTCATTCGCTACCGTCCCTCGATGGGATTGCCCTGGTGGGAACATTCCTTCGTTGCGGAGTAATTAGTAGTAAGAGCCTAGTCCGCTTCGACCTGTCGGCCATGATGGGAGGCCCTTCTGTGAAAACAAGTTTCGCGTTTGCATAGCTCTAAGCTTTTTATTGTTGTAGCTACCAAAATCCGCTCCGCCACGTCAAGGCTTACCCCATGGAGAAATTATTAATGCTCGCCAGTATTGGAGATTGGAGTAGTCTTGACAACCGCTGACTGGCAGGAATTAATTCCCGGCAATCTGCCTTATGAAAAGTTAAGCTTTCTTTTGAAAACTAACAAGCCTTTTTTGCACCCAAATAACTTCTAAAAACTTATAGAATTCGAATCCTATGATCCTCCCGATGCGTTATTATCAAATAACAAAATATCACTAAGTAACCAATAGTGTGTACCCATTTATTTCAATACTCAGTGAAAAATCTTAAAACAACACATGTTTTGAATTAAAAAAAAAAGTAAATCAATTTTATTTTGCTTTCTAAGGAGCAAATTTCCAACCTCTCGTCTGTTAAGTGAGTTGACAAAACCAGTTCCACCATATGCCCGGTTCCTCTGATATAATTACACCTAAACACGAATTCTGCCTGCGACAAGCGACACACACCGCCATTCATGATTTTGATTAATATTCATGGAGTCTGTAGATTGTCCCACCGCCAAATCGTGCCTCTTGCTTCTGGCAACAATTTGTCCAGAAGCACACACTTCACCATCACACCGTGTCGTGTCGTGTAACCCTAATTAGTGGCCCATATTAATTTAAATAATCAACACTTTTTCACTGTTTCAGATGATAATATATAAATTATTATTCTTGTTGCTGTTTTTGAAACACTTACATTTATAACACATTATTTGACAATTCCCCAGCGCGTATCCAATTTCCGACAACATTTTCAATTCTCGAAAAGGAACATCATGATTCATGTTCACAGACAATACCATTGTCAGCAAATTTTTCGTGAGAGAGGATTTACATGTATACTACTGCAAAAAGTACAAAAAAGCAACATATTATAGTAAAATATTTAAAATGCTTGGTAAGAGCGTGTATTGTACGATTTTCAAGAGACATCGTTTTTATAATGCTTGACGATGACAGCGATGATGACAAGCCCAAGGGCGCAGCAGTCTTCGAATTCAGCGAACCTCTCGAGGGAATGATATGACAAATTTATATTGTTCGCAATTTGTATAATAGAATTGCTATAAAATAGACTTTTGGTTTTGAGGATGTGGTGGGAGAGGAGGATACACAGAAATCGTTATTTACCGACTTGAAGGTAATGATAGAGGGAGTTTGATTTTTGATATTTAATAATACGGAACCAACCTTTTAACATGTAATTTTAAAGGGAAGGGATTAAAGCCTGTTCTTTGCATTACGAGAGACAGGGTGATTCAGCAACATTCACTTTTTTAAGTTTCTTCAGACTTGCCCTCAATCGTTTTACATTCTTCAAGTTCTAAAGAAAAATCTATTAATGAGCAAGTATACAAATGTTGGAGCAGCATGAAGCTAAAACAAATGTTGCAGCGACATGAAGCTAGCAAAAATGTTAGCTGTAGAAATAAAAAGTGTGTTGTACGTCAGTTGTAATTAAATAAAAAATTAAGCATAGCCTTAATACCTAAAAAATGATCTTCCAATTATGAGATGTCATGGCCAGGAGGTCTTTCATTCACCCTGTAATCGGTTACAAATGTGCGCTTTTCCAGCTGCAGATAGGAAACGCCGCATCCGCCATCCACCGTTAAAGCGACACGCACTTAAATAATAATACCCCCATGAGCATATTCCATGGCCAGTGCAGTGTGCTCTTCAAAAAAAAAAAAAAAAAATTGAGCCGTGTCGTTGATGACTAGCATCGCAACGGGCGCCCTTCAGCCGAACGGTTAAGTATTGCCCAAGGCCCAGAATAAACCGTACGTCCAATGTGTTTGTGATTCCCTTTTCCATGCGGGTTATTCGTGCACGATTCACTAATCTCTGATTATTTATTGGACTTCAGGGCAATTTGTCGGAGCTGAAATTTCCTTGCATTCCGGTGATGTGTTCTCGGTTTTGTCTTATGACTCGTTCCTCCGACCTACCCGAGTAAGTAATTAGTTTTTCTTCTTAGTCATATGGAGGGGACTATTATGACACCTAAGCAATATAGTCGGCATGACTCGCGACTCGGTCTAAGAAAAATAATACATCTGTGGTTAAGATTTATCATTTGTCGTGTTGGGGACTGGGGGAAAGTCATGTACGCTGTTGTCCAAGTACTCCTCAATGACTGCTTCTTTTTTTGTTTTGCCTTTTGTAAACCAAAAAAAAAAAAAAACTTCACGTTAATGTTGCGCGAAGATAGAACGTTTTGTCGGGATTATTATAGCCCACGTATGGTAATATATCAGGAGAGTCGGATCTTAGAAGCATTTCGAAGTTTTTTGCATCATTCATTTGGGATTATTCGTATCGCAGTGATATATTCTCGTACGTCCTTTAT